>JBAMHZ010457020.1:0-34589 GCA_037177395.1 Alpinia galanga | reverse complement strand
TTTGCCTTTACGTATCAAGGTACTGAACTTTTTAGGCTTTCCTTCACCTTGAGAGCCACTTGAGCCTTCTTCTTGGCTCTTTTTAGACATTTATTCTTGTAATGTGCTTTTTCCTACACTCAAATATATTATATGATTTTTATTTTTGAGACTCATGTTTGAGTTACCTTCCTTGGTAAGGAAAGATTGGACTCCTTCTTCATCAGTTCCGGAGGTTGGAGTCTCCTCTTGCTCTGGTGTCGACGATCTATCCTCTCCCTCAATCCTAAAAGTAGAAGCTTCGACTACCTCTTCTATTTCGGATGTTGAGTATCACTCAACTTCCGAATCTCCAAACTCTTGGGAAAATGAACTTTCTTCCTTGGCTTTATCATCATTTTGAACCAGTGATGGTTTTTCAAGGAGCTTAGCGAGTTTGTTCCCTAAATCCTTAGCATCTCCATATGTGTATATTTTACACAAAACATCATTAGGTATAATTTTAACTAAAATTTTCATTATCCTATCGTTTATGTTGAAGGCTTGTATTTGATCCTCGGTCCATCTCTTTTTCTTGATAAGTTTTCTTTTGCTATCCGTTGGAGCTTCAAAATTGTCCATTAAGATGAATCATTCCTCGATGTTTATCGGGAAGAACATCTTTATTCTTGAACTTCAAAATTTGAATCCATCTCTTTTGTATGGAGGTGGAAGTTGGATGTCGTATCCGTATCCATCGGTTGACTCCATACTTGATTAACCCTCTAACTTGCTCCCTCGGCGATTACCCCGTTAAAGAGTGACATACTCTAATACCAATTGTTGGAGATCATGTGATGTGCTAGAGGGGTTGAATAACATTTCTTCGATTTTGACTCATGCTTGTCTACAAGAGCATTATACGCAGCAAAAATAATATATATACGAGAATAAAGACAAACACACTCACAATATCAATATTTAACGTAGTTTGGAGATCTACTCCTATTCCACGACAATCTTTAAGGAGGATTACTCCTCTTTTAAGCTTCCATTAGTTTCTCCTTTGGATGAACATCAAGGTGGAGGAAATCTTCTTACAATCTGAGCTTTACAACACAAGTAACAAAATACAAGTGTAAAGAATAAGATGAAATGTAAATACAATGAACATTTTACACAAGAAAGCTTTTGATTGATCATGCTTTTGGTTGCTTTGGAATGGTTGAAAGGTCAGGAATGCACTAACAACTCCTCTTCAAAGTCACTAAGGACCATCTACCGAAATCCTCCTCTAAACCCTCTTTTATAGGTCTTTCAACGGGCTGATTTTTACCTACCAGTCGATTGACTTTACCCTCAGTCGACTGGTCATAAGACCATTGTGCGATCGCAGCTCCAACAACATAATCCACATTGGATTAAGTGCATCAGTCGACTGTCGACTTTTCTGTGACATTGCATAGTGTCACCAGTCGACTGGAATTCAACATCAGTCGACTGATAAACCTTCTGTATCTAGCCACAGTATGACCAGTCTACTGCTCATCCTCATCAATCGACTATAAGACCTTTTGTGCTCAATCACAGAGTACCAGTTGATTGATTTAACCCATCATTTGACTAACCACCACACTAGTCGATTGGTCAACCTATCAGTCGACTGATACACATCAAAACTGAGATTTAACTCATCAAATATGATCTCCTCATACTTGAAACTTACCCTTAGCTTAGATTCAAGCTTTCAAGTCACTTCTATCAGCCTCACCCTTAGGATGCCTCCGAGGCCATTGCATCACCCTTTGCGCTAGCTTTCAAGTGCTTTCATCGACTTCGTCATGTCATCAGGTATATCCTTTGCCAAGAGATCATACCTCTAGGACTTTACCGCCAAGAGCCACACTCTTGGACTTCACTTGCCAAGTCTCCATACTTGGACTTTCACTTTGCCAAGTTTTGACACTTGGACCTTTCTTTGTCAAATATCCATACTTGGACTTTTCCCTATTCTACATTTAGACTTTCCTTTGTCAAATCACTATACTTGGACTTTTCCATTGTCAAATATTCATATTCAGACTTTCCCTTACAAAGTCACCATATATAAATTTTTCTCTTATCAAATACTCATACTTTGACTTTTTCATTTAGATTTCTCACTTGTCAATATCTAATTAATTTTGACCTACTTGACTTCATCAATAAATTTATTCTTCTAATACACCTTAGATGTCTCATATAATCCTTTAATTGTTATCAACCTATTATTATATTATCAAATATCAAAATTAATTCGAATCTATTTTAAATTTGATTAACCTTGAACCAACGCTGATAATTTAGACTTAAATCACCTTGCCATGCACGGTCAGCAATTTACTATTCTCACTGCTCCACCTTGATCCTATAATTGTATTAGAGGTTGGAGCCCCTTTATAATCGTTTTATCTGGGACTACAAAGAACTCGTATGTGAAGCCAATG
Source organism: Alpinia galanga (assembly GCA_037177395.1). Taxonomy (NCBI): domain Eukaryota; kingdom Viridiplantae; phylum Streptophyta; class Magnoliopsida; order Zingiberales; family Zingiberaceae; genus Alpinia; species Alpinia galanga. Next base: position 32,145 of record JBAMHZ010457020.1, on the reverse strand, counting down.
GAACAACTCAACAGCCAAATGGAAGCACATATTAAATGACAGCGCAATCAAGAAAGGCGCAGAGAATAATAACACAACAAGAATTGATGATACAGTTGATCTCGTTGTACTGATGGAATGGAACACTCGTCAATACTAATTTGTACTTCCAATTGCAGTACCAGAGCCTACCGAATCAGCTAGACAATGCAGTACCACAAGTCATCAGAAGTATATCTAAATCCTAAGCACTTTATAGTCCATAACAACACCGGAGAGACCAGCAATAAACAAAGGAAGGAGAAGAGAAGGTAAGCAAGTGCATGCAAATGGGTGAAGAGAGAAGAGGAGGGCAAGAAGGGGATGAGGCAGAGCTAGGGACGGGGTCGTCAACAAATGCTATGCTGCTGCTCTTTCTGTCCACTGTCTCTTCCTTGGAGACTTGGCTCTCCCTGGCTGGTATCTTCCTCTTTTGATTAATTGGGTGCAACAGTGTTTGTGGTAATAGTTTCGCTGTGTTTGTAATTCGAACACTCCTCCGCAAGTAACAGTTTCTCTGTGTTTGTTTCACTATTCTTGAACTCCTCGCGTAGCTGCAACAGAATACGGCACTGATTACTAAGACTGCTTGTCTTTGAAGTTTCTTCTTACAGATAAAAGAGAGAAGCGAAGAAGAGCACCTGCAGGGATGGCAGAGACAACAAGGTGATATGATTTAGATTGCTCCGAGAAGGGCAGATTAGAATCTAGCCCTGTTAATATCAACCATGCACTTCTATGTAACTGCACCAACTAAATAGTTAGGACAGATATTACGTATACAGCATTCATATACTAGCATTAATGAAATTCCAGAGTATATCAAGCAGCAAATGGTGCCATCATGATCTTATCTTATGTATAAGGATTTTTTTTTGTCTGTTTTCAATCAGATATTCAGAAGGAGAGTTTTGAACGGTACCCGGTCATCTTTTACTGAATCAACAAGCAAAAATAACTTCAAAGTTCACGAGAAGATAAATTTGACATCCCCTATACCAACCCTTTCAAATAATTTCCTTATAAAAAACGTTGTGCTTCAACCATTTTACTGAATCAACATTTCTGCAGGCAGCCGCAAGACAATGTATTTAAAAATGGATCAGCTCCAAATGAGATAGATAAGTCTCCCGAGAAGAAAATAAGATGGACGCATTAACGCACAAGTTACTTTGATCTTCCTTGAGAAAAATGAGATAGATGCATCAAAGCACCGGTCACTTTGACCATTCCATTTTCGCCTTAACATCTAGTAGATGGATAGCAACAAAGTTGATTCCCCACTTTAACTCTTCTGTGTGTCCTTGCTCCTGCATTTCATTTTTCTGTAAGCCCTTGCATTGGTGTTTGCTCAGTGTATGTAATTCCACGGTAAACATTGAATACCTGTCTTTATCAGTAGGTAGGTAAAAACAAAGCTCAATTTTCCTGTTTCAGCTCACATTAAAAGAAGAATCATACTAGTCTGCTTATGAGCAGACAGGGTGGATAAAAACTTAACAATAATTAAAGATACTATTTTATATAAAAAAAATAAAACATTTATAATCATAAATCCATATTATAAGAAAATACACGGCAAGTTTATATTTCATGTCTTTGTATAATATCATGTGGCAAAACGTGATAATGCTCACTCAAGCACCCCTTATGGTCGGCCTCCCAGCTTAATAAAGAATGATAAATCATAGGAGAGTAGTCTCTTGCATGGAAAAGATAAGGAACTCAACGAGACATTTCATACTTACTAGGAATTAACCCTAAAACCTCATATGGTAAGCACCCATATGGATACCAATTATGCTAACCCGTGGAGACACGTCTTTGTATAATATCGAAATATAAAAGGTTGGAACTAATATTTGATGAAATTATGGTTCACTTCTAATAAAGAAAACTAATATATATTTTTTCATTAAACTCGTCTGGACTGCTTTCTAAATTGATTGGAAATAAGTATATAACTGTCTATATAGCCGCCTGGACTGTCTTCTAAAACAATGATTGCAACCAATAATTGTATTGCTCAGATGGATGGTGAACCACATATTTGGCACAAACCAACGATTCTTTCTGCAAGGCGACTAGCCACAACATATGACGGCTAACGGTAGCGGCAGCTAAACTATTTCGGCAAGTGATGACGGGCAACGGGTCTCGGTGGGCAGCAGTGATGGAGACTTAATGAGGGCCTGCTATCTGTTTGGGAAAAGAGCAGATGAGTCGGGGATTTTTTTTTTTTTTGGCATTTGAGAGTTACGGATAAATGTCAAATTGGCTTCATTTTCCTCTTAAAACTTTCATATATCTTTGTTATCCTTTACCATGGTTTTCCATAAAGCTAAATATTCAAAAAATTAAAAATAATTTCCACAAACATAAAAGAAAAATCTCTGAAAAAACATCCATTGCAGATGCAGTCTTTGGCAGAAAATGTGCAAACCACCCTCTCAAAGCATACACAATTGAGACTCATGGACTAGCTTTGGTAGACGCATATTCACCCCTGCCCACAATGTATCAATGCTTTGGCCGGGAAGTCAAAACTCAAAATTTGGGTTAGTTTAATTCAACTGAATGCATAATTTAAGCCCTAGTGGGATAGCATTGCTAGATATCGGAGATCCATCTACACTGTGTAAGACGATCGACACGAAATTGGGAGCACCGTTTTTAACTAGTTTGTCTAGTACAACCAGTTCACTGATGCAGCATGTTGTCAAGATAAAAATGTCAAATTTCCATGAGCAAACTTAAGGAATCTATCGCATCAAACTATTGCATAGTCAAAAATGATCAATGAAGGATGCCGAAGAAACATGAGTTGAAGCACCGTTGTAGTAAAAAATGATCAATGTAGCCAAAAAAAAATAAAATAAAATCACCTTGGGTTGATTCAGGTGCGTTAGGAAGGAAATCAACAAGCACCAACAACAACCTTCTAATCAGCAACCAAACATCGAGAATCCTTAGGCCTTCTTTCTCACCCTAATCGATGGCGACTGCATTGCGTGAGATATGGTTTTGCATCCCACTGGCGAGGTTCCCTTAGTAGATACAGGAAGACGCAGCGAGTGAGGTACGCAAATGGGAGCAGCCTAATATCGAGTGGATCGAAGAGATCGAAGCAGGAGGCGACGCGATTTGCCTTCCCCGATTCCCAAAAATGAGAAAGAGGCGGAGTAGGCGGGATTTTCCGAAGAAACAGCGGAATCTTGGGGTTTCGTCTTCCTCGACTGACTCGGTCAAAACGACGAGTGCCTTCAACTCCACCGCCAAACGACTCTGGTCGTTCCACGACCAACGAACGCTCGAGATCGTCCCGAGCTCAAGATCGAACACGAAAGAGGATGCAGGCCAATCCGCCTCCGAGTTCGTGGGACTGGGACCCACCATCCTAAATGCTGAGGGTGATAGTGATGTTGAGTGTCCACACCCATGTCTGACTTTGCTGACGTGGGTCATTTTGCGGAGAGGCACAAGGGCCCCTCGTGTCCACATTCGGGTGGAAAACGCGGGTCAATTTGTAGGAATATATCGCGTTCCTTCGCCCTATTCCTCTTCCACTCTCTCTTGGTTTCCCCCTTCATCGGCCGCCATTTGGGACTTCATCGCCGCCGATGTTTGCGAATCTCGATCCAGATAAAGAGGTTTCCTAGGGTCGACCTCGATGCGCCAAAAGGAGGTTCTTCCTCTTGAAATCGCCCCTAATCTTCCCCTCGCTCTGTTTTTTTTTTTGTTTGCTTTTTCTCTTTTTGTATAGAAATCAGCGGTGATTGTTGTCGAGCTTGTCGGATGGTTTAGATTCGTATAGATGTTAAGGGGTTCGACGATGTTTTCTCCTTTCGTGCAGCCGTGTAGTTCAGAGGCATGTCTGATTGTGGAGTTTTCGTTACATCTCAACTGCGAGGCAGGCGCTATAACAGGGTTGGCTGCTGTATTTGGTCTTTTCGATGATTTATGCTGATTAATTAGCTAAAAAAATTTGGTCTTTGGCACTGAACTAGGGTTTTTCCGGTGAACACTATCGTGTTGTTTGCCTTCTTAATTTGACTGTATTTTCCTTTGTTGTGATCTTCGTGATTGGTATGTGGGTTTCACTTGTTTGGATTTTCGGCTATGTGGGTGTTATATTTTTAGATTTTCTTTGTGGAGCATTGAAGCGTGGAATTCTGTCTGCTAGTCAGTTCTCTGGCCCTGGTTTTTTAGTGGCTTGATGGACACGTAGTCCTTGAAGTAGTTGTCACTAAAACTTAGCCATTCAAATTGTATTACGGCTTTCTGATTTAATGGAGGCTAGAGTGGGAAGTGAAGGAAACCGTTTTCTCACTTTGGGCACTTCTAATCTGAGTATAATGGGAAAGAAAAGCTTGGAGTGGAACTTGAATGACTGGAGATGGGATGGTGAGCTGTTTGTTGCAAACCCCGCTAATGCAGCTCCTAGTGATTGCGGGAACAATCATCAGCGCCATGATCAAGCAAATGGATCAAATAACTCATCTTCTTCGGAATATACTGATTTTGGATTACTTGTGAATGAGAAGAGTGAAACTGAGAAGAGGAAGAGGATTCACGTGGTGGAAGAGGGTGAACCGTGTGGTCGTGCTGAAGCACTTAGCTTAAAACTTGGGGACCATCCTTACCCGATGTTGGAAACAATTGAAGCCACCCTTAAAAACATGGAAGGGGAAAAAGGAAAGAAGAGCAAGATACAAGGGGAAAATTCAAATTACCCAACTTGCCAGGTTGAAGGTTGTGATGCAGACCTCAGTGAGACAAAGGACTATCATAGACGGCACAAAGTCTGTGAGATGCATGCAAAGGCAAGCTCAGCTGTTGTTCGAAATGCTATCCAGCGCTTCTGTCAGCAATGTAGTAGGTTGGTTTTTCTTATTCACTTCTACTCCATACACTTAGTTTAGTTTAGATGCAAAGCACATGTTTTTTCATTAAAATGCTTTTTATGCTTCTAAAATCTTATAAGCCCATTATCTAGATATCTGCATATAACAGATTGGCCAGGTTTTTCAAGTTATTTCTAAACTTGTTATTGATTGAGTGGGAGGAGAAGTCCCATCACCTGAGACTTCCTCAGGCTAATGAAACTTTGATATCTTTAAACTTCTACTACATAATGATACACTAGCAGGTGGTATAACTCACTTTAGAAGTCCAAAGGTAGCAACTGGAGTAAATTTCAACTGAAAGCAAGATACTAATTTGATCAGTTTATCCGTGTAGAAACATACTTATTAATGTTGCCAAGATAGCTACAATACATCACTTTCTTGACATCAGAGAGAAGAATGGTATAGTATCAAAAATTTTATCAGCATTTTAGATACTGCGACAAGGAACTATGTTAATTAATTACTTTAGCTTGTGTGACAAAGAACTATGTTAATTAATTACTTCAGCTTGTAGATTTTTTGGATTTTAAAGTATCAAATATCTGTAAAAAACACTTGGCAAGTGTGGTTAGGATCGTGAGTCTTCTCAAGATGCTCTAAATTCATTTTAATGGTGATTTTAAATTGACATTGAGTAATAGGATTTGAGCACTTACACTGTAAATTGAAGCAATTCATAAACAATTGAAGACATAGTTGCCTTTTATTTTCACTGAATTTTGTCTTTTATTTTCACTGAATTTATGTTCGTTAGTAACAATATACTGCTGATGTTATGTATCTAATTTTGTCTTTTACTTTTGGCAAAATCCGTTGATGTTGGTCCTAAACTTTGATTAAAAAGGTTGAGGTGGTATTAGCCATAGATAGCCAACATCAAAATTTGCCTAAACCCATGGGCATGAAAATTTTATTTCTCTTGGTCTTAAGTTGTCACTCGTAAGTAATGCCTAGGGTCTACACCACTGAGGTACCTTGATATGCAAGGGGTAGCAAGGAGACTTGCAAAAAGCGACCCATAATATCAACACCTAGATGTGATACAAAATAATGAAGGGGTTCATTGTTATGGGCTAATGCGAGTATGAATGCTAGTTCATCTTAACAATTTGGAATATAGGAATACTTTCAGGATTACGACTAGAATTAACTGATGTCATTATCAAAACAGTTCTCATTGCATCATGCGCATCCTCCTCCGACAAATCATGTCTGAAGTTCCCTCCTCAAAATTGCACCATAAGCACCCTCCTCCGCTTTAAACCCTAGTTTACTGTATTGGCTCGCAAGAGATACCAAGGATCACGTGTGTCACAACTCATGTTTCTCTAACGTTGGCACACCTCTTCTTTGTGTGCCTCCTCAGTTCTTCCTACTCTCTTCTTTTTCTTTTCCCTCCTCATCCTCTTATATCTTCTTATTGGAGCAACCAACATCTTTAGTTGGCACATGCTGAAACGGCACAAAATCATTTCATTCAAATCAAAAACAAAAAATCTGCTTTGGAATTATATTTTAAACGTTTATCATTATTGAAAGAAGGATTAAGAAACAAAATAGGTTGGAGAAAAGGGCTAGGCACATGTGGGTTTTAATCTTTTGGTACATTGGAAAAATTAAAAATAAAAATGGAGTGAATTTTTTTGTTTGACAAAGATTATATGTATAAGATTGTCAAAATTCAGTGATATGTAGATAGAATTATTGTGCTAAAATGGAATTTAGAAATTAAGATACTAAACATTATAAGTGCTTATGCCCCTAAAGCAAGATTGACTGGTCAAGTCAACAGGGAAGTTTGGCAGATTCTAGAGGAAGTTATTCATGGTAGACGTATGATGGAAAGAAAGAAAAATTATATTTGGAGGGTATTTAAATAGACATGCAGGGACTCTATGGGAATATAAAAGTGTAATTTGGATTTGGTGAAAGAAATGGAGAGGGTAGTACAGTTTTGGATTTTACCACATTTTATGGTCTTATGATTCTTAATACTTTAAGAAAAGAGATAAGCATTTGATTACTTTGAAGGGTGGAAACACTCAAATATTTCTTTTTTCCCCTAAAAACTTAGTTAAAATTATGGGTAAATTTTATAAGATAATAACTAGTGAATGCTTAACTAACCAACACCAACTATAGTATTGTATATATGTTTTAGAAAATAAAAGAATGAAAAAAATTCTTTGTAATTTTTGTACAACTATAGAATGATGGAAATACTAATTTAGAATGAAACGTTTGATAATATTGATGTTATTTCGACTTTGATGACAAATAAGAACATTAATGTAGTGTTCATTGTTAAAGAGCCTAACGGTAGAGATTGTGGTAATGTGACATTGCATCTAGACTGGATAGTTTTCGATCTCAGTTTTGACTTTTAAAACTGTGGGTTGATTTCAGCATTTTTCATGCTTCTAAGTTCTAACATATCCTGCCATGTTTTAATTCTTAAAATACATTTTTTCTTGTATGCCATTTTGTGTCTTTATTTCCTTCTCGTGATAATTACATGTCCAGGTTTCATCTTCTTGAGGAATTTGATGAAGGCAAACGAAGTTGCCGACGACGGTTAGCTGGCCACAACAAGCGTAGGAGGAAAAGACAGCCTGATGCCGTTGCCACTGGGAGTCCATCTATTAATGATCAAGCTTCTGGCTACTTATTGATAAGTCTTCTTAGGATCCTGTCAAATTTGCAGTGTAATTTCTTCAAGCACATCTTGCTCTACTTGGATTTCAATCTTATGTTTGATTTATCAATTTTCTTGTCTGATCTCTGATTGGATTTTTTTTTTGTTGCCAAGTTAGATTATATTTTTGTTCCTTTGTCTAGGATTTGGTTACTAATTCCATTCAAAAGGATTCTCAATCAAGTACATCTTCATCTCTTGTAAACAACTTTTCTAGAAGGAATCACTACATTTTTGGTTCTAAGCTGATATCGAGATGATTGGTTAGTTTAACACTTGTAAAGCGTTTGCTATCATTTGTTATATCCACCTCAGCTTCAGATTTTTCTTGCAAAATCCTTCTACCTCTAGCTATAGGCTCTCAACCAGTACCTGCAACTTTGCACGCTGATAATTTTGCACTTGGATTGTATAAGTTAGATCTAAAAATCAAAACCTGATCTTAGTTAATACATAAATAATTAAGCAGAATAATATAACTATGCCAACCTGTGTAGTTTATATTTATGCTGAATAGTTAATATTTCCTCCTCCCTCTAAAAAGAACTAGGGAGGAAATCAAAATATTGACAATGCATGAGGATGCAGCAAGCTTGATTCTCATTTGCTACTAACATATGAAAGGGTAATGGTATGCTGCACACAACATCTTATATTTTCTAAGACTGATTTTACCTTTACATATGTTTGACCCAGTTGAATATGTTAAATTGTTAAGCACAATAGTAAAATGTCCAACACCGGGCAAAGATTAATTCATTAAAGGCAGCTTTAAGTTAGTCTTGTGTTTACTAACAAGGAGGGCGCCACGTGGATTTATCATCTTAATTCTTAACTACTAATGTACCATGATGCATATCTGATGTCATTGGATTTTGTTTTGATGAGAATCTAAGTTTTGTTTTATTGAACATGATTGGCATCTTGCTTGTGACTCAGAATAGGCAGATATTCTGATACTAGTAAGCTGGAGATTTTGTGTGTTTTCTTGGGAAGAAGTGCTTGGAGAAAGGGAATGACTCTTAGGAAAGAGTTCCCCACGTGCTCTTCCCCTCCATTTTCTTGAGGGCAAAGAGAGAGAGGGAAGGAAACAACTAGGGAACATTTTTTCTAGTTCTGCCAATTTGACTTTTGTCAAGATCAGATTGAAAACTCCAATTCCCTTTGCATGTCGGCAATTTTAACCTTTTTTTTTTGTTTAACTGATTTATTTTCCATTTTAATATTCTATAAATTCAATTTCACAAAATTAAGTTTTCCTCTTTCTTTTCTTCCAAGGAAACACTGGGAACTCCAACCACCTTCACTGAATTTCCTTATCTTCTTCATATTAATTTATGTCCCTACTCATTCTTTCCCCCACACCTCCTCTTCTGTGTAGAGCGCTAATAATTGCATGTCCATTGAACTTCAAAATGCAAGCTACTTCAGCATAAATGACACAAAGAGGAGTATTATAACAGTATAAGAATGTTCCTGATCATTGTGTATACATTTTGGGTCCCCATTGTACTGCTATTTCAATATATGGCAGTTCTGCCTAGATTGTCCTCTATGTTACTGCATTTGTATATGCATACTGGCCTGAAAGATTCTACTCTAGGTGCCATTATTGGGATTTGGCTTTTAAAATTTTGTACATGCATTTGAGATATGCAGCCTTGATATGTGGTAGATCATGTATACACAATCTATCAATTTTGCAAATAATTATAATGAACTTTTGTGGCAGATACATACTTATATTGTATATTTTTTATTAGCTGTATACTTGATTCATGTGTTTGTCCCCTTGATGTCTGATTATAATTTATACATCCATCATTTTTAGTCAACCCTGGGGTTTGCACTGTTAATGACTCATTTTTCCTCATACTGAAGGCATCTTTGGAACATAGGCCTTTTGTACTGTGCTGCATTTGCAAATATTTTATCTATATATATTCTGCTGATACTGATTGGATGATCAACAGCTGATAACCAAAATATGGAGCTCTTGGCTCATTTGCTAGGGGGCCTGGCCAAGTTCACCAAATCCTTTGATCCTAGTAGCCTCTTACAACTTCTACAGTCATCTCAGGTTCCACAAAAGTTTGAAACAGGTGCAGGAACATCCTCAAAAGCGGTTAATACTTCGGCATTAAATATTGTTTCTGTGCAAGAATCTGTGAATCATTTAAGTTCAGTCGCTAATGTAACTTGCACTGCTGTTGCTGAGAATCATCTCAGAGACCCTGATCATATACCACCTGTTGTAACCACAAACTCCATCCGCTCAAATGGAAGGGTAGCTTCTGTAGGTAAGGGCTTGCTTGCAGATCCTGCTCAATTTTCAAATTTGTTACCCATTTACCTTGTCTTCTTTTCAGAAAAAAAACTTGATATTAGTTAAATTTATGATATCACAGAGCCTGTCTTGGATAGAGTCAGAATCATGGATTTTGATTTGAACGACACTTATATTGATACACAAGAATGTGAAGAAGGAAGACAGAAATCGACAACTCTCCTGCACCCCAGGGTGGTTTCTCCTGATTGTCCTTCGTGGTTGGTGCAGGATCATCAGTCAAGTCCAATTCAGAATAGTGGTAATTCTGATTCAACATCCAACCAATCACAAGCTAGTTCCCTTGGAGATGCTCAGGTATATCATTTTTTGATTTACATTGAAAAGGAACAATCTTAGCTGTTAGCATGCATATTTCTTTTCTCTCTATGAAAGTCAGTTGATGCCATTCAGAAAGATTACACTAATGCGGTTGACTTTGATGAAACACCTCAATACCTTATGTAAGTAACACATATCAATTACATTCTTCTGGAACTTAACATGAAGTATCCATGGAAAGGGCATATGAGAAAAACGTTGGCATCCATATTGGTGTTAGCTTACGTTCCTGTTGTTGTTACACCTACTGGAGTACAGTAGTCCAAAAGGTGAATCTGATTTAGGTTAGGGAGGGATTCCTTTCATAATGATTTTAGCATGAACTCTGTGGTGAGGAAATCTTTGACAGTGTCTAGTTTCTTGAGCACTAAATTTTTCAAACACTGTATGGCTGTATTCTGTCTCTTACTGATGCAAGGGAAAGCACACAGTTATATGGTTCTGCTCTTTCAACCTGGTGACTTGATATCTTCTAATGACTAGTCCATAATAGGCTCATGTAAAACAAATTTAATCTGCTCAAAGTTGAGCTGAATTGTATGACTTTTTCAGCATTCTTATGTGAGAGGTCATATGTCTTAACCTCAATTATGGTGTTTGCAAAAGGTTTATTGTTGTATATTTCTCCATTATTTTAATTTGACCTTGCTGAGATTTTTTAATGTTAAGTTTGATCTATCTAATAATTTTCTGATAATTTTAAGTTTGACATGTTAAGTTTTTGATCTTTCTAGTAATTCTCTGATAATTTTAATTTGGGCTTACTTTTATTATGATTTATTTCTTTCTATGTTGTCTTGTGACAGTTTCGGACTGATAGGATAATTTTTAAACTCTTTGACAAAGACCCTAATGATCTGCCTCTTGTTTTGCGAGCACAGGTAAGTTCCTTTAAGTTTGAAATACTTGTACTAAATTCTTTCCTTGATCAACTGATCGTGTTGAACTTCTGGATTATAGATTCTTGACTGGTTATCCAATAGTCCAACAGACATGGAGAGCTACATTAGACCAGGCTGCTTAATTCTAACAATATATCTACGCCAATCTGAGTCTGCATGGATGCAGGTACGACTACAAGACTGAACAGTATTTGAAATCTAGCTCTTGATTGATTCTGTGTATTCATCTTATCCTGCCTATGTTTAGCTCTGCAATGATTTAAGCACCAGCATAAATAAGCTTTTGCATAGCTCCTTTGATAACATATGGAGAACAGGTTGGATTTTTACACTGGTACAGAACTATGCAGTTTTCATCTATAATGGTATGTTAGGCTTCTCGGGATCTGCATGTTCCACTATATCCCTGCTATTTACAACTTGATTTTACGAACAACTTATAAATGCTTTCATTCATGCTTTTTACAACTCTCCTTCAGGTCAGGTTGTACTAGACTTACCTCTGCATATCAGGCAACCTAACAACCACTGCAAGATTTTATCTGTCACACCTATTGCAGCTCCTCAATCTAAGTCGGTCAAGTTTACTGTGAAGGGCTTTCATGTTGATCAATCAACATCTAGGTATCTTTTTCCATGTTTATTTGATGTCTTTGCATGTAATCGGAGGGAAGTTCCACCAATTGCACAAATTTACATATGTTGCTTTAGTTTCTTGTTTTGGTTCTTTTTGCCTTAGCTTATTTTTGCAAGTTGTTTGATTGGCTACACAGTTTGGTAATTAGTAAGCATATGGTACCAGCATTTAACTATTGTATATTTGTGGTTATTCTTTCTCAGGTTGTTATGTTCATTCGATGGGAAATACTTGGTGAAGGAAAGAATACAAGCTCTTGTTAAGGAGAATGATAGAGTTGCAGGGAATGATCTGTCTCAGTGCCTTAGCTTTTCTTGTTTGCTACCTGATGTGACAGGGAGAGGATTCATTGAGGTTCCATCATATTCAATTCCATATGTTTAGATACTTTAATTGCCAACTTAACTTTTAGGTTGATTATGAAATGTTTTCTCTTGACTTATAGCTTGAAGACCGTGGTGTAAGTGATGAGTTCTTTCCCTTCATAGTCGCAGAAGAAGATGTATGCTCGGAGATTTGTATGCTGGAGAATGAAATTAACATAGTTTCTTCAGATGACCAACTTTCTGGAAAATTAGATGAAGAGAAAGCTAGAAATCAAGCTTTGGAATTTATTAACGAACTTGGGTGGCTTCTGCGGAGGAACCATTACATATCTATCTATCGAGAGACAAAAAATCCTGCAAATTTCTTCACCTTAGCACGCTTCAGGTGGCTTATGTCATTCTCTATGGATAGAGAATGGTCTGCAGTTGTGAAGAAGCTTCTGAACATTTTATTTAATGGCTCAGTAAATGCAAATGGAAAGTCACCTATGGAGCTTATCTTGGATGAATATCTGCTTCACAGTGCAGTACAAAGAAAGTCCAAGACTTTGGTAGAAGCGCTATTGAGATATGTGCCTAATAAAACTTCTGAGAAAACATTTCCGGATCAATTATTGTTCAGACCTGACATGCTTGGTCCCTTTGGTATAACTCCACTACATATTGTTGCTTCCAACGCTGATGCTGAGACCATCTTGGATGCACTTACAAATGATCCTGGACAGGTATTCTCTTATCTGATTCCTGCTACGTAATCATCTTATATATTGTTAATTACAGCAATGAGCTTATACTTTGGATGCTAGTGAATTGTTGTTTTTAGACATGTACCTTTCATTTTTACTGTGTGCATGAACAAAGAAAACTTGCTCTTTCCATTTGTTTTTGCAGTCAAGTCCTAACTTTTATTTCATGTTTAATGTTATTCTGATCCATTGTCTAATGCCAGACGGGAATCAAGGCATGGAAGAATGTCCGGGACAGCAGTGGATTCACTCCTGAAGACTATGCTATTTCACGAGGCCATCACTCCTACCTGAGCTTGGTTCAGAAGAAAATCGATAAGCAGCATATGCTGAATCAGGTCGTCCTAAACATTTCTGGGGATGCTTCCTATAAGCTAGTAAACACACTCAAGTCCAGTAGTTCAACTGGTTACGAGATGAGCACCCCCTGGTCGAATTCAAAACAACCACCTTATTGCAACAGGTGCAGCCATCGGTTGGTTCACCGGAACTCGATGGCTAGGACAATGTTGCACAGACCGTTAATGCTTTCCCTGGTCGGTATCGCTGCTGTCTGTGTCTGTGTTGGCCTGCTATTTAAGTCGCCGCCAGAGGTCTTCTATGTCTCCCCATCATTTAGGTGGGAATTGTTGGAATATGGATACATTTGAAGTGATCTCACTTATGAGGATTTAGGTTTTTTTTTTTTTTGTTATTAAGACTAACAGTATCCTGTAATAATATATGCTGTCTACACTGATAAATTGGTTAATTTTTTTTCATTAACTAAATGCCATGTAATGACTAGCTTAGCTTAGTGATACGAAAACAATTGATAATTGGTTAAATTAGGAAGTGCTCGGAACAGTTTTAGTAGCTTTCTAGTGTTTTTGATTTGTTATCTCTATAATAATTTTTTTTTTAAAGTCTAAGGTCGCATTTGGTTTGGGGTAATTGTTGATAACCTTAGTTATTCATCCAAGGTTATCAATAAAAATCTCGTTTGGTTCAGGATTTGAATGAACCACCGCTATCATTGCCTGCTGGCTCGTTGCTCGCCGTCAGTCGGTCGGTCGCCTGCCCATCGCTGTTACTTGTCCGGCTGGTCGTCGTTGGCTGTTGGTCACCGTCGCCACCACTACTAGCCAGCTATCGAATGTCGTTGGCCACCGGATGTCGTTGATTGTTGCCGATCACTGATCGTCAGTCATCAATTGTCGGTCGTTGGCCATCGTTGATCGCCGATAATAATAATAATGTTTCAGAGTAAATAAAATTCTATAATTAAATCAAGGGTAATATAATAAAATATTACACTATGTTATACTTTAAAACCTTCAAACAAATAAGTTTTTATTACGTTACTTAATTTTGAATCAAATGACATCAGTTATGTTTTATTCCCTATAATCTTGATTATATGATTATCAAGTAATTAAATAATTAAAGTTATATATGATAATTTAAATTAAACACACCTTATAGTTATGAAAAGCATGTAGACATGGCGACGGCGGAAGGAACGCGCAGAGGAAAATTTGTATGCTGGCAGTTACGAAGAAAACATAGAGACGATGACACGTGTTTGAAGTTAGATCGAACGGATGAGCCGCCCACACCGTTGAAATGGAACCAATTTGGGCTTGGGCCGTGCTTGGCTCAGGACTGACACAGTGGGCATCTCCTGAGATGACGCGACGTGTTCGTAGTTCAGATCCAATGACGATCCGACGCCTCCGTTACATCGAACTAATTTGGGCTTGGGCCGTTCGTTTTGGAATTCTTCATGTTCGTTTTGCTCCCGGTGGGTCCTACATGAACTTCGTCCCCGTAGCCAAAAGCATCTGCCATTTGGAGAGATCTCCCACTCTTTTTTGGTCAAGCATGGCGGATGGGGAGGCGGAGGCGGAGGCGGAGGTGGAGGTGGAGGGCGACGAGGGGACACGGCCGAGCGGCCATGGTGGCGGAGGAGGGGGGTCGTCGCGGGCCATCTGTTGCCGGGAGCTTCGCCTGTACGAGTTCCCTGAAAGGTACGTCATACAGTCCGCCGACCCGGATGCCCCAGATCACGCTTTCTCTATTGGACGCTTGGATGGTCAGATCGAGCCCCTTGTCGGTTAGTCTGATCTCACTTCTCCTGTCCTTTCTAACCCGCTTTGTTATGCTTTTTCTTCCTGCTAGGATACTAGCTTTGGTGCTTGTGATCGTATTCTCGATTACTGGATTTTAGATCTTAATTCCGTTTTGAGGTGAATTTTTATTTGTTAGTGCAATAAGGAATCGTGATAGTAACTCTCTCACTACGGCATAGGTTACGAGCAACAAAGTTAACTGCGATAGATTCGAGGGAAATCGGTCTCTAGATTAGCTTAAAATCCGGAAAACGTTTCTTTCTCCATGAATTCCCCCGTAGGTCATATATAGTATGGGGACTCTAGAACTAAGAGCAAATGTGAGCTCATGGAGGGGAATCGATCTCCATATTAGCTCAAAAACCAACAATATCTTCTCCAGTAGTTCCTTGACAGGTACATCTTCTAGTTTCTCAACCCGGATCCCACAGATCACGCCTTCTTACTAATGGCCAGGTCGAGTCCCTCTTCAACTAGTCTGATCAACTTCTCCTGGGCTCCTTTTCTCTTTCATAAATGATCTGGGTGTTCGTGAATAAGCTCGGTTTTTGGTTTAAGAAAAACTTATTATTTATGTTCATATGTTTTTTATTTGCTTGTATAAAATTTAATTCTTAATATTTTTTAAGTTTTTTTCAAATACATAAATTTTTTTTATAGTAATTTATAAATGTTTACAATCTTAAATTGCCATAATATGTTCAAAGTAGCAAATAATATACGGTTCATGTATAAGATCAATGCTTCATAAGTACAATAATGCTGGTAGTTGAGCTCAATAAAAAGCTTGAACTTGCCTCGAGTTTGATAAGGTTTTTTGGTTGCTTTTTTCATCCTGTTTGGATTCTAGTTTGGTTGCTCATAATTGTTTTCTCAATTATTGAATTTTACATCTTAGTTCCATTGTAAGGTGAATTTCTTTGTAATAATGCAATATGGACAAAATTGTGATGGGAACTCTCAAACTTTAAGGCATAGGATACCAGAAATAAGAGGAAATGTAATCTCTTTAAGGGAAATTGACTGTAGATTAGCTTAGAGCAGAGGATGTTTTCTTCATCATTTGGCCATAGGCTTACACAGATTTATTGATTCTCAAATAAGGAAAAAAAGGAGCTAAAATGGAAATTAACATAGAACTCCTAAACTAGAGGTTTACAATAACAAACAAATAAGCTGACGTAGGAGAAAATTCCTAATTGAACATGCACTAAAAAGTTGGCCAGCAAAATCAGTTTGTGATATATCTTGAATTTATCATCCTCCTATGATAAGCTAGTTCACTGCTTTAGAATTTCAACTTGAGTTTGTTTTCCACTCATAGCAAAACTCTTTGCTAGAAAACTTACAGTTACTTTTTAGCTCTCCCATTGTAATAATATCTGGAAGCTCATTTTAAATAACTTTGTTTTCTCCAATCTCTCTTTAAATGTGAGAGTGAAACACTTGATGTAATTTGACTCCTTATAGAATGTTTACTCGAATCAACTGTTTCTTTCTGCTTGGCACCTATGCCCACAAAATCAAGAGAATTCTAATGGAAGCTTATGATATGATTGTGCATACACCTACATTTCATGTGTTGCTATAGCTTGGGATGTAATTAGTTGGGACTTGGCAGTTCAAAAAATATGAAGGAAAGGACAAGAGGGAAAGGAAAATGAGTGGTAGGAGAAGAGAGAATTTTCTAACTATGGTTACTTGGAGGATGGGAAGTGAGATGGATAACTGTAAATAATTATTTACTACTCAGACAAATTGGGATGAGTAAAATCAGAAAGTAAAGAAACTAAATTTGGTAAAGCTCTTCTCTATGGGTAAAATCATATCTGATTCTTTGGCTCTGAAACTTAACCATATCCTAAGGTTCTTGAATGTTCAATTTTTTTTTTACATTGGATAAGTTGCTAATTTTATTTAATTTCTAAAAGGCAATCCCTTTCATATATGAAATATATATTAGTTTCTTGAGATTCACTTTATGCTAATTCCAGATTTGCAATGCAGAAAATTTTAGTTCTGTGACTTCTTCAAAAGTCTCTACAATTTTTGGAGTGGTTGGAATTATAAGGCTGCTTGCAGGTACATTTAGTTTTTGTTAACTACGCAATATCCAAGCTCATTTTGCTTCAAGATTTTGGTTTACCACGGTAAATGGGGTTGCTATTATTATTTTTCAAGTTCGTATCTTCTTTGGTGAGTGAAACTGCATCATTTAAGGTTCAATATCTGTGTTTTTATTAATTAAATTATAGATTCCAAATAAGTTCTGAAAATGTTTTGACATGATTCTTGTGATTATGATTTTCATGCTTATGTTCTTGATCCCATCATGTTCAAAAGAGATGTTGGGAGGGAGGAACTGGACTAGCTATCGTGACTATTGTGTTTGACAAAGGTTAGCAGCAAAACTTCCAGTAATTGGATTATTGATTTGAGGTTCTTTTCCGTTGGAGCTCAAGAATTAAATAGATTCCCTGTATTTCTTGAAGAGTTGAATGATTCTTTGTATATGTCTCTGTGATAGTTTTCTACTTGCAATCTCCTGCAAGCCTACTTATTTCTCTGGTTCCAAGAGATTACAACATGATGTTGGCTGAGGGATGTCTTCTCCCACTTCTTCACTTCCTTTGGGTCTTCTACTTGACAACTCCTGTGAGAGAAGAGGGACAAATGAGGGACAGGTAGGTAGACAAAATCCAGAAATTCAAAATGTGAAGGTGAGGGCTGTATCATGGTGGATGGAGGCAATATTGGGATCGGAGTATCTACGACTTTTTGTGGAGGTGATGGGCCTGTGGCAACTCTGTGTGCAAGAGAGAGGATGTGAGGTTGATGCAAAGGAAGAGGGAAGGAGGAGGTTTGTCATGTGTAGACACATAGGCTCCTGTAGCAAAGGAGGATATATCAATGTAGATGTTGAGCACAAACAGGAATCTGTTACCTCCACAACAAAGTAGCATGTTAGGGAGGTTTGCTTGTGCTGTGGATCATTAGAAAAACAGGAGGGTAATTGAGAACAAAAGGTAGATGGGTGAGAGAGATTTGCAGGGGGGAGAGGCATGAAAGGAGTGAAAGTAAGGTGAGGTTCTCTGCTACCAACTTGAGAGGGATAGATTTGTATTGTGTTGATGAGAACCATTACATGTGTATATATCTTACCCTATGAGAGACCAAAATCATATATCGTAACACAACTCTATAAACCCATAAACAGAATCAATGAAGTTTTTCTTCAAACTTCCTATACTTTTCAGGTTTGTGCACAAATAGGATACTTGAGTACTGGGATAGGAATCCCACAACAGTCCCCAGTAGGACTTTAGATTTAAGTGCTGGAGATATATAAATGTCTCATATTTCCTTCTTTTTGTAACTTATTTTCCTTATCCTTCCTTTTCTCTTGAGCTGGATGCTTTTGATCCAGGAACATATGTGCTCCTTATTACTTCCCGGAAAGAAGTTGGAAGTTATCTCGGTTTCCCTGTGTTCAATGTGACATCAATGAGAGTTTTACTCTGCAACAAGGCTTTAAAGCATTCAACTTCTCAAGAAGTATGATCTATATGTTCCATTCTAGACATTATTATATCTATGTTAATCTTCTTTTATCAAATTCGTAGACAAAGGGGAGGAAAGGATCACAGTTTTACTATTGATTTATCCTTTGAGCTACTTTTCACACTTCTTAATGTGCTCTTGCTTTCATCCAGAGAAAAGATGAGGCTTACTTTATGTCTCTTCTCAGAATCATAGAATCAACTCCTGGCTTATATTATTCATATGAAGCAGATTTGACACTGAAGTAAGTACCAACCATGTTGCTTGCTTGAATTTTGTTCTGAGCCTTAATAACATTACATCAGATTAGAATTTTCCTATAATGGATTTTCTTGGTTGGTCATCAAACTGTGGTGATACAGAGCATCACACTTAGATTTTACTGTGCTTAGCATTACTAATGACTGGTATTCTAGCTTGCAGAGGGCTTCCAAGTTGACTCAAGAAAGGATACACAAATCTCTATGGAAACAGGTCTAATAACATCCTTATTTTGTATTTTTTTTCTACATTTCTGAATTTTATTCTGTCTAAATTGTATTTCCAAAACAGTTGCACTTGTATGCTATCTTTGTCATCTTCATCATGTACTTTGACCCTTTTGATTCCTATATTTAGGGACTTCCTATTTCATGTACAAGTTTTTGAGGGAGAGTGATAACAATCAGCTATATTTTCAATTAATTAGTGTTATAGTTAGAGATAATACACTACATTTTCTAATAATTAGTTAGTCCTTTAGGCTACATACCCAGACATTGTGATAAAAATACAATGTTTTCCTTTTTGTTAATATGACATTGTTTATCGCTGATACATAAGCCAGCAGAAGGCTAGCCCTTTAATGAAAGAAAAGAGTCAGTTATATAAAAACTGTCAGTCTTCAGATGGGATAAATAAATTTCTCAGTGAATCAGAATCACAATTTGGGTTCTGAACAGCAATTGCTTATCACCAGCTATTGTCCTGTAAAAGTATATATATTTTTTCACATCCTTGTGGAAGTCTGTTCTATGTATCTGTTTAATCATGTAATTGTAATGAGAATAGATATAAAGTCTTAATGTTCTATTTCTTCCCCAGCAGTTTTAGTCTTGGTTCTTTTCATAGTGAAACTTTTTTTTGTTTCTTTTTTCAGGCTGATCCACGCTTTTTATGGAATCGTAATTTGATGGAGGAGCTTATTGAGAATAAGGTTGCAAATGTTCTATTTGATTTATTTTGGATTAACCAAATATGTTATTTATAGTACTTATTTGCATCTGTTCTTTTGCAGCTTGATGTTTTTACCATTCCTGTGATACAAGGAAGTATCCTTAATTTTGTAATGCATTTTGTCAATGAAAGTGTTCATAGTCATTTTGTCAACATGATGCTACTCTCTTGACGTTTTAACTCCATTCTTCCACTTAAATGCTAAATGTCATTAAGCTTTTTGGGTTGCTTGATTTTTTTTTTTTTCAATTATATAAACTTCTTTCAGTTATTTATAAGTCAAGAAAGATTTTTTTTGCCAGTATTTCAAGATAGTCCAGGAGTTCTCCTAACATTGAGTCAGGCTTTAGGTCAATACAGTTCACCTTTAAAGATTCACCTGCCAGAGTTTTATTGATCTCAAGAAGGTGCAACCGTCGTCTAGGTAAGATGAAAACACACCACTGGCGTATATATTAGTATTCTCATTTGTCTGGTTTTCTTGAAAGGAAAAAAGTGAAAATTTGGTTGACATAAATATGTAATTTATCTCCTCCGATAATATTTTATCTAATATTGTATGGATTATCATTATGGAAACAGGAACTAGGATGTGGAGGAGAGGAGCAAATTTGGAAGGTGCAGCTGCTAATTTTATTGAGACTGAACAAATTCTAGAGTTCAAAGGATTTAGGTCTTCATTTTTACAGGTGATCTATTCATGCATTGGCTCCTACCTATCATGAAAGAAAGATCAATACTTTAGATGAGTTTAACTGAAATGATTTCATCCAATGAAGAAACATTTTCTTTTAATCAAATTCGACATGAGAGAGAAGCAACTACTTGGATTAGTGTGGCTTATTTAATAACTTTATTGTTTGGTAAACAATATACTTGGGACTCCATGTGGTCTTTCATATATTTTTTTTGGTAAATTTCATTTGCATCTAGAGTTTAATCTTTTTATCTATGTTAATGACTTAATTATGCTCTTAGTTCAGGTACCTATGTAAGTGTTCTGTCTCCACTTGAAATGTTGCATTGAGCTTTCTTAACCTTTTTTTTTTGCCGTTCATGTATTATTATCTGACTATTAGATTCGGGGTTCAATTCCACTTCTATGGGAGCAAATAGTAGACTTAAGCTACAAACCACAGCTCAATATAATTAACCATGATGAAACGGTATGAAGGTTGCGTTGATGCTTTCCTGGTTATGCATATGTTGTTATTGATTTTTCTCCTTCTCAAAGAATGGCCTTCTGTGAAACTAAAATCAGTTTCTTGTAGCCGAAGGTTGTAGAGCGTCATTTTCATGATCTTGTACAAAGATATGGGGAGACGATAGCTGTTGACTTAACTGATAAAGTGAGTTTCGGTTTGCATTTTTTTTATCTACATAACAAATACATAGCCATTTTTTTGTTGTATGTATTTTTAATTAAACAGGCATTTTACTGGAACACATCCCTATTATTTTTATCAAAACACATTCCAAAACAAACCAAACTGATTCAAACAGGCCAATTTTGATTTAAAACCATGTCGTGAATTGAAATCAGCTTGTGAACCACTCTGCCAATTAGAAAATCAATTTGCATGGCATTCATCTATATTTATACACCAGTGAATCTGAGAGATTCCCAATGAACATTTTTGGTGCAAAGAAACTCAATTACACTACTTTTCAGTGATTTCATGCTGCAAGTTAATTTCCAAATCAGCTAGCAGACCATTATGTGCCAATCAGTAACACGCATGCTGATTTTAAATGAATCATGCCATAAACAAATCAGTTTGTGGGAAATTGGTGAGAATGAGTCTTGGAGGGATTTGAAAATTTGAAAGGTAAAATAAGAAAAAAAAAAAGTGAGATGTGCTTTGGTTAAAAAAACCCTATTTTGATATGTTTTGGTAAAATTAATTCCAAGGAGTTTATGCAGATAAACTTCCCATTTAAATTAAAATTTATTCTTATTTCTATGAATTATATTTGTTAAAGCTGTCCACTTGTGATGTGATTGAGGGTGGGCTGTCGGTTATGATGTGGATAGCTTGATATATTGGGGCTCTGGTACTTTGATGATGTGGTTTTATATGATTGTGAAGAACTCAATGGTAAACAAATTCTGTGCTTTCAAGATATGACTTTAGTTCAGTCTTTTTGTTCTGAATAAACGCCACTTAATTCAGTTTGATAAGTGTAAGCACCATCTAAGTGACAAGTGTGCTTGCTAATTCAATATTAGAGATTTAGAGTGTTGGATCATAACATAAACTAATCCAATTCTGAAGATAGAAGTGGTTTGCAAATAGATATTGGTAGGAGTAAAATAATATCAAAAGAAGAACGAGATCCAATAAAATCAACATGTTTATGACCCTAAGCTTCAGGCTTATAACCTAGTTTAACTTTGCTTGTCTTATGTGACCAGGCTATTATAAGGCCTATAGAAGAGACTCTCTCTCATTATTTTATTCTCATTAATCAAGAATACAATATTTTTCCCATTTGGACATTTATTTTGTTCTCTCGTGTGTGGTAACTGATTGAGACATGTAATCTGTGAGATAATTGACTGCTGCACTCAGTCTTAGTGCTATGTGAAGCAGCCTCCAATATTCTGATCCACCAGCACAAAATGTTGCCATTATTCAGCTTCGGTAACCCATCTTCTCCACTCACTTTTCAAATCTCTCTATCACAAATGAAAGCCACTAAAAGAAATTAGACCGAGGGCTTCATCACCTAATATATACAATTTGAGATATGGTGCAACTTAAGTTTTGGATCTAATGTTGTCTTAATTGTAAAAAATTGCAAGAGGTTTTTGGGGACAGGTCAAGAGGAATTCAAGACCCGGCACAATGCAAATAGTGAAATTGCAATGGTGAATAAAGTGGAAACTTTTCATTTACCTGACTTAGATCTGGGTTCATAAAAAAAATTTCATAGATGAATATGTTGATATATTTCACAATGCCATCAGATTTGTTAAAATTTTTGATGCTTTTCTCTGCTTATGTTTGAATTTGCATGTTATTGTTAATCTCCATTATATCTTCATTCAATTTGAAGATGTCAGATGCTCTTGCTATTGTTTATTAAGAGTTTCTGGAAATGTGCTTCTCTTGCAGAGACATTACATGTTCTAACTTTGTAGTTAATGAAACGTTGAACTAGCATGGTTAACCAGGTTTGTTAATTAAAATATAACATTATGTTGAATACCTTAGGAGTTCACTTTTGCAGGGTAGAATGGACCTTAAAATTCCCAAGTTATTTAATTTTTTTCCTTTTTTATGATATGTTTTATCTTTGCTCTTCTTGGCTATATGCACTTGCTGTTAGAGAAAACTGGACTCTCCTATTTGAATAAGGTTGCAAAATAAATTCACATAAGCAATTGAGTTGTTTACTTAGGGAAAATTTCCAATTACAGTTGTAAATGGTGTATTGTTATTGTTTGGTTTATCCCTCCATTTTACTTGATTTTGAAGGAAGGTGAAGAGGGTCAGCTTAGTGAAGCATTTTCGGCTGCAATACAAAATCTTCCATATGTTAGGTATTGGCTAAATTTCTGTTGGTTAATAGTGTCAATGACTAATGATTTGATCAATAAAACTTATTGTTAATATTCCATTAATCTTAGGCATTGCCTACATTTCTTTTGGTAAATAATGTCAATGTATAATGAGGTTTAAGCAACATCTTTGTTGACACTTGACACTGATTAACCAGTCGTTTATGTCATTAGTGGGGAGGGTTGCCAATGAATTATGCATTCACAGGAAAAAAAAAAGATGTTTCTTGAGTTACTGATGGGAGTTGATAAGTGCTGCAAATTTGATTGGAAAACCATGAGCTTATGGGTAACCAAACAAAAAACAACTATAAAATGGACGGATAGTAGAATGAACTTTCTCTATTTGTTGGATCCAATTTCACATTTATGCAGTTGAAAGGATTATACTGATTGTATAAAGAACCATAGTTATGAAAAACAATGAGCAAATTTGACACTGCTTCTTGTTTGTGCTGTGAAAATCATAAGCTATTGGGTTACTTTCTAGGAGTTAAGGGGATCTGTGCATCCAATCGGAGACAAATGTCCAATATTTTCAGAGGATAGATATGATCCATTTGAATTTAGAAGCATCAAATAAGATGAATTATGAAAGTTTATGTTGTATTGACTTTTTAAATCTATATTTAAATTCAGTTTTTATTACATTTCTTGGCTGAAGTGTTTTAGTCTATGACTTAGTAGTTATGAAAGTTACTATTAGATGCTTTATAGGCCTCCTGTTTTCTCATCCATTCCTTTTTTTTCTCTTTTTGCAGATATGTACCTTTTGATTTCCATCATGCATGTGCCAAAGGAAATTTCGATAACTTACAACTTCTTTACAATCAAATCAAAGATCAATTGGAAAGCCAAGGGTAATTGAACAAATAATCGTTTTTTAATGTAATTTCATTTTCAATATAGTTTTTTATTCGTCTTCTTGAATGTCAACTGCTATTATTGCAAATAATTCTTCTTACTGCATCATTGTGCCAGCTGAGCAGATATTTTCTGATGAAAATTGATGGACAAATACTTCTGGAGCAGAAGGGAATTGTTAGGTCTAATTGCATAGATTGCCTGGATCGCACAAACGTTACTCAGGTTTGCAAGTGGAACTCTAGTTTCAAGTTTCTTATTTTGATCCAAAAACTGAGTAAATTATGACTTGTTACCACCACCACGGTCTTTGATACATTAGCATCTTTGCAGAAGGTCATGCCTTTTATCTTGCTATTCCAATGTATTGATTTCCCTTCCTAGTGGTATTGATATTTTTTCCTTTTGGCTCATTTGTGGTTAAAAAATTTACATCATAATACAAGTAACGAAAGAGTGTGGGTGCTATTGTCTCTTGTCTAATATCATTTGGCATCTCCCTATGGTTGATGCAAAACCACACATGCTGGTTCGAGTTCCAGATGAAGAAGGTTGAGAATTAGTTGCAGCAGGCCTTGATACTCAACATCAAAATGTGCTTAAACCCTTGAATCTTCACCTTAATTTTAACTCTATAGAGGCAAAAAATCATGTAGCCAATCCAAATAATAAGACAAACACGGTTAGATAATGATGGTGATCAGCTGTGGTCAGCCAGTTCACAATGAATTGTCATTTTCTTTCTTTGTCATAGCCTTCAAATTCAAGATGGCAGGAACTGGGAAAGTTGTTTTCCATCATCCTTTTAACATTTTCAAAAAAATAAAATCCTTATAGTCCCATTCCTTGTCACAGAGTTATCTGGCACGGAAATCATTGAACTTACAGCTGCAGCAAATGGGAGCATTTTCAGCGAGTGAATGTATATCCACACATACTGACATCTATGAAACGTTTAGGATCTGTAAGGAATCATTCTAAAATACACTCTGTTTATCTACTTTTCTGTTCTACTTCTAGAAAGTTATCTTCTTATATCATCATTTTTGCTAGTGTGGGCTGAACATGGAGATGAGATAAGCTTGGGATATACTGGTACACATGCCTTAAAAGGTGATCTAGTACGGTAAGTTTACAATTTTCATTTATCATATTTTCCACCTGTCTGATGCATTGCAAATGCCTATATCTCATCTTCCGGTTTCATACATACAGATATGGGAGGCAGACTTTCGGTGGAATGATTAAGGATGGAATAAGTGCTCTCACTCGATATTATCTGAATAATTTTCATGATGGGATTCGACAAGTACGTGATTACTTGACCTAAAGAATAATTGTTGCACTTTTTTCAAATACTAATGCATTTTTTTGCATTAAATGTACATCTTTAGTATTTTAATCTTTTTCATTCTAAGCCTAAAAAAAGGGAAAAATCATGAGGAAATTCTCATCAATTTATCTCCTTTAGTGTTCAATTTTCATTTCCCTTCTAAAGTTTATCTCCTTTTCAAAATGCCTTCCAGAGTTTCAGAATACCCCACCCCTGTTACTTGACAGAGTGATGTGGCACACATGCGACATATCTGCTACATCATTATTCTGTCAAAGGAATTAATAATGTGAATGGTTAGGGGGTGAATCTGAAATGTTTACAACTTCAGTGCAGATTTTGACTATTTTAAAACTTCAAGAGGTTTTTGAAAACGGGAGTAAACTTTGGGGGTCCTTATTAATATCTAATAAGATTCTTTGATATGGCTTTTATGATTTTTCTTCACAGGATGCATTGGATCTCATTAGTGGTCATTATACGCTCAGAAGTTCTGGCCCATTTCAGCTCAATGGGATTGATTCTCTACCAGTAAGCCATCATTCTTGAGGAAATTTTATTTTACCCTACCTTCTTTTTTAAATTTCCCTTGAACTCTAAGATCATCTAGATATTCTATACAGTTTGCAAACTTTTGTCATTTTATCTCTGTTGAAATGATGTCATATTGTGTTTGCCATGTCATTGTTTCGTCAAAGTTAAGTAACAGTGTTAGTGATTAGGAGTAAAATGACAGGAGTTTGAGAACTACAAGTGGCATTCTTTTGGGAAAAAAAAAAGCAAATTATATAGTTTCTTTGCCTTATGCCTTTCTGTTTATAGCTCAAGCTTGCTTTATGATTTATGGATATGCAGTATCTTCCTGTAGCCTCAGCTCTCATCATGGGTGGTCTGACGATGACAAGCTTCACACTACATCAAGGTCTCGTATTTTTTTTCCATTTTGAGCAAATATTCAGATTTGATCCTTGTTAATTAAAAATTCTTTGGGTCCCTATCTATCCCCTCCCACTTGCTACACGGAAACTATCCTTTTTATTCATCAAATTATTTCATCAAATAATTAGATAATTGATATATATGTAAGTTGAAATCAAAGATGATATTAGTGAACTATCCTTTTTACTCATCAAATTATTTCATCAAATATCTAGATAATTGATATATATGTAAATTCTTTAAATCAAAGATGACATTAGCGTCGATGGATTTCAGTATCATCAAGTTGTTCGGTGAAATATCGATAAGGGCATTTTGATAATCCTTAATGAGACTTCAGACAAGTTGGTCCAGACTTGGATTTTTCTTGAATCATTTTTATTTGATTTCTCTAATCCTGTCTTATTTTAACTTGTGTATTCAGCTGTAGGACGCAGCACAAACCCTTTGGTTTCATCGGTGTTCTGGGCCGGCTTGACTGCTGGAGTCATGGCGCTTGTTAAGGCTAATGGTAAGCAGTTCTGCTCAAGGCCACGCTTGTGCGGCCTCATGTGATATTTACTCTTCTTTTGAGATTTATGCAATGCTATTTATTTGTAACACATGAAATTCGAGTTCAGTTAGCCATTTTTAATTGTAATCAGGGATGATTCCATCATCATGAAATGTTGATCAACATGCAGTGTTCGTTCTTTTGAGTATATTTACAATAATTAACATTCACAATCTGGTTTACATGGGAGGAGATGAGAAGCGAAGTGAGAGAAGAAAAAAAAATAGTTTCTTGCTTATTTGTCGGGCAATGCAGAGGACGCCACTACAAGCTGTCTCCCAACCATCGACTACATTTTACTGTCTACCCCAGCATTGTGCACCTGTGGGTATCTTCTCCGTATCAAATCCATTGCTAGACATGTTGTGATAGAATGGAAGAGATAGCCTTCCGGATTATAACCTTCAGGAATATAGTGCAGTGGGTAGGACATTCATATAATTTTCTAAGCATTTTAGATTTGATTTTTAGTTGCAGTATGTTTATAGGATTTTTTTTTCAAATGTGATGATAAATTTTAAAACGCTAGACTGCTGAATTATTTGCCGCGGGTGCTTCTTAATTTATTTTAACGGTTGATGAGAAATTTTTGTGAGGTTAAATCGATCGTTTTCATGATTAATCTAATTGAAAATTTGAATAGTTGGTACTAATAAAAAAAAAATGAAAGAGGTAAATGGCATTATGCTAAACATAATGCCATCCTTTTCTAAGCCTATTTATGTTCACAGAGTGCAATTTTTTTTAAAAAAAATCTGAAATTATCACATTAGCAATCCTCATAATTGAAATTTCAAGCTGAGCGAACGCTCTCTCTAGGTAAACTAGGCCTTGAGCTTTGGTTAAAGCTCGATAAACTTTATAACACACTGGAACATAGATTTTTTTCAAACATACACGTGGCGTTAATTCAAAACAATAAATTGAATCGATCGAAGAGATTGACCTGGAATCCAATATTTAATTGCATGGATTAAAAGCGCCCAGAAACCTCGAGTCACACCTTAAAGCATGATGAAGATTCTCTCGCCCTTGTGTATTTAAGCTGTATCAGTTTTTAAAAAATATATAAAAACGAATACATTTGTCTACAACCAGAAGAAAAACGATAAAATCGAGAGAGCAGTGGGCTAACAATTTAAGAATGCAATTCTTTCGAAAGTTGACAAGAAAAAAACCACAAGTCCCACCTTATAAAACTGATGCAAAACTTGATTCCAAACATATTTAATGTTGTTATAGACCTGGTGATTTCGTTATTTTGTAAATTCCAACAAAAAAAAAAAGAAAACACAAATCCCACCTTATCAAGCTGATCCAAAACTTGTAAATTCTCCAAAAAAAAAAAAAAACCACACAAGTCCCACATTATCAAACTGATGCAGAACTTGATTTCAAAAACATTCAATGTTGCATTGCAAAGTTATAGAAACACCCCACGACACTAGTCCGAATAAACAAAAATGGCAAACAAACTCCAACTTATCCAACTGAAGATGATAAATTAAGTAACGATGATCAAATACAACTCAGTACTTCAATGGAGCAAGGATGTCAAGCTGAGAACCAAGATTCTCGTCAGTTGCCTTCTCTGCCTTGGCACGAAGCTTCTGAAGCTGCTTTCGCCTCTCATAAGCCACCTTGGCCCTTTCTTTCCTCTTCTCCTCTAATTCCTGTGTAAAACATTACCAGGTTAATCAATCATGCTGACGATTCAAATTTTAGAAAAAAGATAAAAGGCAAAAGGCACCTTCATAAAGACTAAGAATACAATAAGTTCTACCCCACACAACTCCAAGCTAATTGGGATTAGCTGGGTATAAGTAAACCCCCTATTTAGAAGGTGTCTAAATCATAATCAAGCAACTTGTCATACAAGCACCTTCCTAAAGACTTGGAATACAATTTCCATCCCACATAACTCCTTCCAGGTGACAATCATAATCACAAAGTTAGATTGGGATTGCCTGAGGAAAAATATAAGGGCAGGGGGTTTGCTCCTGTGCATTTTTGTCTCTTTCTGCAACATCCAAATTTACTCTCACAAGGTGGATTTTAAATTAATTAAATTTCTTTACAAATTTAGAGGGGTGAGCTAGTGTTGACTTAGACTTGAGCATTTATGATTGCTGCTCGTGTCTAACCAGTTAATGAGATGGTTCTCTCTATATATCAGAGCAGACCTAATCCTAAGGATGGTGAAGTGTTAGAGAGACTTGCCTGCATGACTGTGTAGTCAACATCCTGCATATGTCACTGATTAAGGTTGATTCTAAGTCAAATACTAAGCAGGGCAGATTGTTATACGCTAGTTCAATCCCACATTGAATTGTGGACAACCAGATAATTATTTATGACCTTATGTGAACGAGCCTGACAAGTTGATGGATCAATTTCTGTTTGTGATACTTTAGGTCCCTCTCCTGCCTCTTCGACTCTTGTAAAGTCTAGGCTGCTTAAGGACCAGAAAGAAATCAACTTCATGGCATGCTCTTCTCTAAAATATCAAATCCCAAAGACTATCTCGTTAACCTTGAGATTTATTGAGTATATGTAATCATTGCATGAATTCTTTATGGCCCAGGAAATTCAGACATAAGGGAATCCTCAAAAAAGAAAAAAATCCGTAACTATAGAAAATATTCTGACTTGAAAATCTACACTGACCTTACAGGTTACAAGTAAATATAGAAAAACATCATTAACCATCGTTGACATACATCCTAATGAAAGAGAAAAAAAAATTCATTGAACCAGTGACAAGGGAGCTTGCAACTTCTTAACATTTTCAAAATATGATAAGACAAATTACACCAAAGCTTGGCTCAAGATATAAAGTAAAATTTCTTGCCTTGTTTCAGAAAGCACTTTAGATTGCATCGTTTGACCATATAAAGGTTTCCAGTGCAGAAAATTTAGGATGTCGGCTTGTTTTGGGAAAAAAAAAAGCAATATAGGCCTACAATCTTGGACAATCACAGATATAAATTCTCAAATTATGATAAAAATTTTAAGATAATGTTTCTGAAACACATATCAATAGATTCTAGATAAAGCTCTTCAGAAGACAAAATGAGAAAACAATAATTGTATTAATGTACAGACATAAAAATCACCTTAGATTTCTAATTTCTACCGGCATCGAGTTAAAAACACATGTAAAGAACAAAAAAAATGGTTCCAAATCACTGAGGCAGCCAATGAAATTTTTCGAATACTTGAACCTTCTTAACAAGCACTAATACAAGGAGATATAAATCAATTAATCATGAAAATATGCAAAACAAAGTTCCAACTGTAGTCCAAAGTGTAAGGGATAGGTTGACAAGGTAAAGCCAAAGAAATCACTAATTAATGTTGTGAAAAATTATCAATAGATTTGATTATTTTTGGCAATATAATCTAGGATAAAGTTCAATGGAAAGATAATATCCACGTAGTCAGTTTCAAATAATCGGAGAGAATATAGTTTGAGGATGATGATGACCAAAGTACGGATCACAAAGGAGTTACCGGAAGTTATTCATAGAAACTCTATAAAAAGTATATAATGGTCAGCGTTATGGATGAAACATTAAAGATGAAGACAGTCGGAAATTCTCAACCTTAATAGTGTCATAGTGATTCCATCCAACCTCCGATGAGAGATGACCAAGCAAGCAATACCTATGTCCAGGTCGAAGCCTCAACACCCTGACAACAAACTCCACCATTTAATCAGAAAATTGAAGCACTTTATGTGTTGCAGAAAATTAGTCGACAAAGAACTACTTACTTGAGGGCGTCCGGAACAACCTTTCTCTTCATCTTGTCGTATGGTGGCGGCACCCCTTCATAG
Organism: Alpinia galanga; assembly: GCA_037177395.1. NCBI lineage: Eukaryota > Viridiplantae > Streptophyta > Magnoliopsida > Zingiberales > Zingiberaceae > Alpinia > Alpinia galanga. Next base: position 1,264 of record JBAMHZ010457020.1, on the reverse strand, counting down.
GCCTTGAGTCTTGCCAGTGCAGCAGCACCGCGCTTGGTTTTATGGGGAATCATCCTAAGACAAGAAAAGAGCGTCGATCTCTTAAATCTCTGACCCGACAAATAAGAGGAAAAGGTAAGACCAATCTGCGAAGTAAAGGTGATTCATTACCCGCGGATGGTGCGCCAGAGGATTTTGGAAGGGGCGCGGAAGTGGATGGGGCCGTGGGACGGCTTGGTATTCATGCGCTTGCGGAGGAAACGGAGATACTTCATCTTCTGGCGTACTAGACCGCCGGAAAGGCAGATCTCCTCGCAGCGAACGACGACGACACGCTGCCCGTTGAGCAGCTCCTTCGCCAGGATCGACGCCAACCGACCCAGCATGTGGTGTCGGGCATCGACCACCACCTGCCCAGTGCACAGGCCCGATCCAGACACCATATTCGCCTTCCTCGACGCTCACTTCGCCGGCGGCTGGACTTGCGAACGCTGAGTCGTGCACGCTCGCTCTCGTTTTATATGGATCGGGTGCTAGGGTTTTTTTTTTTTTGTTGCACTCCTCTTAACGGGGACGGATCGGTTTTGGTTCGGACTTTTTTCCTACCCGTCTAGCGAAGACTGAGTTATTAGTAATTCGGTGTGAATATTTTTTAATTTATTTTAATAAGATAAAAAAAAATTATAAATGGAATATTTTAGAATTAATCGAGTTGAAAATATAAATATTTTATATTAATATAAAAAACCAATAGAGTGTCATAACATGGAATGCATTGTGGAATTTTTTTTTTGAGTGAGATGATAAATTCTGACTGGGTTATTAAGTCGTCTGTTGTAATTTATAAATATTTTTTGATTTATTTAGATAATCGATGAAAATTAAACGATTCAAAATACTAAACTCATGGTGTTAATTAAAAAAAAAAGAGTCCAGTAGAGAGTCATATGTGTAAATAAATAAAAGTGAGGGTGTTTTCGAGCAAATAGTGGATTTATATCAAATAAAAAACCAGGGCGAGAAGGAGCGGAGAGGCGAGGGCAGAACGCAGAGGGAGAAGCCGGGGAAATGGCCGATGATGACGTCTCCCAACCATCTTCCCAGTACCGTCGAGTAGCATTCAAGGCATCTGGTACGATTTCTTCCCAACTTTCTTCTTCTCCTTAGATTCCTTCTTTAGCTTCGCCGGTGGACGTTCGAATGCGCAATCGACTTCGCATGTTCTGGGAGGTTTGAAACCCTTGAAATAGAACCAACCCACCATAAAAAAAAAAAAAAAAGGTTT
>JBAMHZ010456810.1:0-20716 GCA_037177395.1 Alpinia galanga | reverse complement strand
TTATAAAAAATAGGTCGTGTTCTCAAACCATAAAAAGGGGTTAGGATCTCATATCTCTTTAACGTTTTGAATTAATAAAGTTTATAATTTTCTATTCTTTGGGTGAGAATTGACAAACTTTCCTTTGGGTGAGGATCATATTTTTACTCGCTCCGCTATATTGCATCAAATGGTATCAAAGCCAAATTTCTAATTTGATGTTCAGTACATACCATTCATCTTCCTTGTTATTCTTTTTTCCCCATCATACTTTTCTTCCACCATCTTCATTGTACTTACATTACTATTATTATTCAACACGCTTATTTTCATTCTTAACATAATTATTGTTCCTTCTTTTTCGCTATTAATCCACCTACTGCAACTTCATCATTGAGCAGTATTATTCCATCTACTCTATCACCACTTTTTTTGAAATTTTCTTTTCTTATCATTATGACACATAGTTTCTTCCACCGTATCCTTCATCCATCTACTGTCATCTTTAATTTTCGTTGATTTATATCACTATCACTATTAATTCTCTATTTTCACTCATTCTTTGGTTTTAACTATATTTCTAAATTGTCTCATCATTTTTGTACATCATCAAATTCATCATCGTCTTAGATCATCACCTCCCGATCTATGTTGTTGTTATCATTATTTTTTCCTCACGACAATCACCTACAAGTAGAGAAGATCAAGTTTACATGTGAATTTTTAAATTCTGTAACAAGAAGACTTGATTAATCTGGTAACATTGTTCCTTCTTTGAAAATTATTATTGTTTAATTAAGTAGGGCAATTACTTCATATGCATTGTCTACTTTTCTCATTATTCTTGCCTCTTTTATCATCATATTATTATCTACCTTTTTCTGACATGATTTTTTAATTAAATTTACCAGTTGTTTCATCATCATTCATTGAATTTTCTACTTATCTTTCTTAAATTACTTGTATCTTAAGTTTATAATTCTCATACTTATCGAACTTCCACATCATCATTATCATGATGAAAAACTCCATTATCAGAGAGGTAGATACTATATTTGAACGTTTGTAAGACAAGCTTAAGACTTACTGATTTAGAGTGGAAGACCTAGAATGGTTTGAAGCTCATGCTGCTGATAACCTAGTAAAGAACATGAGTCTTAAGGTTGCAAATCACATCATGCATAACTGAACCATCATCTATTCATCATCCACATTGAAACTATCAAATCCAGCTTAGGTATAGACCTAAATCTAAATTTGGAATTAGGCTAAAAAAGGATACTACCAACCAAGTCAAATTTGATATTCTTAATTTTGATGGTCAGCTAGAACTAAATGCGTTTCTCGATTGGATTGACAAAATTGAGAATTATTTTGACTGGTACAATATAACTGAAATTGAACAAGTACAATTTGCAAGATTTAAAAATAAAGGTTTAGCAAAGAAATATTTGCAGGGTATGCAAGTTCAATACATAACAAATAAGGAAGAACTAATCACATATTGGGTAGGGAGAAAATAAATTCTAACTAGAAAATATATTCCACCATACTTTAGAAAACAACAATATATTTTCTGGATTAATCTAGAATAATCAAACATGAGTGTAAACGAATATCTAAGCAAATTTGAAAGTTTACGAATGCATTGTAACCTTAAATTAGATCCTAGTCAAATTATAATTTACTTTATTGATGGATTGAGACCTGAAATTCAAAAATAAGTAATTATCTGCCCCAACCTTGATTGAAGAAGCTTGTTAAAAAGCTAAAGAGATTGAGCGCTTTATGAAAACCCTTTACGTGCATTTATTAGGCCTCTCAACAAGTAACAATCCTACTTACAGAGCATTATCACAATCTAGCAAGCTTCTTAGCCTAACCTATCTTGGAATTACCATCAAGCGAAAAAAAAACAAATATGAAAGCCATTAGGAAAATTGAAAATCCTAATATCCAATGTTTTAATTGTCATGACAAAGGTCATATATCATCTAAATGTCCACACAGAGTTTAGCCTTAGAACAAAAACATAACAAAGAAGTTAACCAAGAGCACAACAAAGAAGTTAACCTAGCAAACGTAACAAACTACAGCTCAAACCTAACTTGCTTACTAAAATAACCCAACCCTTGAGACAACCCTACCACCTTGTCACACAGTGCACATTTGAAAAGAAAAAGAAGATGGTTCCATTAAAAACTCATGATATCAAATCAGACCCTCCAAAACTTGAGAGCATACATTAGATAAAGTTACCTTACCGACCCCCACATATGCATTTGACCAATCACATCAAGAATTTGATTCCAAATTTTTAATTGTCTAGCTCATCACCTATTGACTTCACTTACAACAAGTCAATAAATCAATCTATTGGTCATAGTACATTCAAGATTGCGTATGGTTCAAATGCTCGTCAATCTATTGACCTAATTTCCTTACCTACCACTTTCCCTTCTTCTGAGTTAGTTGAGAGTTTTTTTAAGTGAATTAGAGAGATCCATGCCGATGTCAGGAGAAAAAATTGCATTAAGTAATGAGACTTATAAATTTCAAGCTAATACACATTGTATATTTAAGGATTATAATGTAGGAAATTATGTGCTTGCTCGCATTCACTCTAACTATGTCCTTAAAAACTCCTCAAAAAAGTTTTATCTCTCTCTTTTTGGTCCTTTTCAAATTATGAGAAAAATTAATGTCAATGCATATGTTGTTAATTTGCCTATTTATTTAAACATTAATCCAATTTTTAATGTTGAGGACTTACTACCATATGGGAACATTTAAGCCTTTCTCCATTGAAATTGACTACAGGGCATATACTGATAATGTTGACTCCTACATTGACACAACATTCTCATCCTATGAAGCTAAGTTATCAAAAAAATTATTCTATGCACTAAAAAAAATGATCCAAGTGGATAAATCAACAATTCATCAGGAGTCGAGTTTTCCTCAGTGGAGGAGAATAAAGCAAAGGAATCATATTGGCAACAAAAAGACAATGATTAAAGAACTAAATCAACAATTGCCAAGTTTGTCTAAAAGGCGGCCTCCATTTCGTAATTATTCTACCTTCCCACTTGACAAAAGAAAACATATCAACATCAAAACAAAGATAATGTTTAAAGAAATAAAACAGTAATCATCTGATTCAACCAAAAAATGTCTCTACTTCATAAGTGCTCCATCTTCCCATTTGATGGAGGCAAGATCTCTTTGGTTGAGAAGTTAAATTTTTCTTTGTTGATAATTTGCCTACAACTCATGTAACTATCACACCAATTCTAATACTCTCATCTATAACATCACATTCTCATCAAATTGAGAGTATTATAGACCATCAAATGGTGATCTCTATAAATGGAAGCACTCATTGATACCTTGCTCGTTGTAAAGGGCTTTTAGAGATTGATGACTCATGGATTACTAAAGATGAACTTTGAAGCTTCTCCCCCAAGCTTCTACTTGCTTTCATCCTCTCACTCGACTCTGTCGAATTTTCTTTGATTGGGGAGGATGATGTACTTAGACGACCAATAAATGCCCCAGTTAGGTGATGTGAAACCATGACAAATACACACATTAAACGTGGAAGAGGAAAACAAAAAAAAACTTGGCTAGCAACAATAAAACAAGATAAAATTTATTTAAATATAAATGTTGATATGATGGGAGATAGAGCTCAATGGCGTAGAAGGATCCATATAGCCGACCCTGGGATAAGGTTTGATTGTTGTTGTTCTTGTTGTTGTTGTATTCCTTTGTCTTCTATAGGATGTCTAATTTAGCTTCCCACCTTCAACAACACCTTGATATAGAAGCTAAAAATAATTCTTTCCTGAGTGTATATTTGAACCATGAACTATGACAATTCTTACTGTCTATGCTGTTCTCGTTGCTGGTCTGATTTCCTAAATGAATAGCCCATGCGATGTTTTGGACTTCTGATGTCAAACTAAATTCCTTACCATGTTTGTTCACAAGTTTTGTGGTGACATAAAATATTAATCCTTGTCAACAGAAGTACCATATAATATGTTTCATTAAACTGCAATTTATTGTGTTTGCAGAGACATCCAAGCAAGCAGCATCCTTCTCGATGACAAATTTGAAGTCAGGCTTGGAAGTTTGAGTGAAATATGTGTTCAGGAAGGTGAAGCACACCAAAACGTGTTCACTAGGCTTTTGAGACTATCGCAGTAAGTTACTTTCATTTGCCAATCAATATAGAATTAAATCCTAGTTCCATGTTATTCTATATTTACTAGTTTATGTATTAATCCGCAAAGATTTTTTTAGCTTCTTGGTTATCTATGCAAATTTCTTTCCTTGGATATTTATCTTATCTGAGAAATACAGTAATACGCTTAAAAGTTATGTTACAAGAATATATTCAGTGACAGGTTAAGGTTTATGATGTTGATCTCGATTAGTTTAGAGTAGTTTTCATTGTCTCTTAAAAACTGAAGCATGTTGGTTGTCTGATAAAAAAGTGGGAATTACTATCAAAATATTAGGGTAAGTAAGGAAATGTAAATCTTATTTTTTTTGTAGGCGGAGTTCATACTAATATAGGAGATACTTGTTACAGTGCCTTGTTTAAAATTTATTCTCGCTGAACTCTCATTTAGCTTGTTTCATTCTGACAAAATCTTCTCTTCTTTGGTCAACAGGACATCAGAGCATGGAATTTCTGGTAGGGGGAACCTTCTGAAACTCCTTTTCATTCCTTCTTTGACTGTGTCGATTAGTTCTTAGCTGTTCTCTCTTGTTCATGAATTTGCAGGGCCTCCTGCAACATGTGCATATGATGTATACTGCCTGGGGAAGGTATTGCTTGAGCTGGTTACTGGCAAGCTCGGAATCAGTGGCTCAAATGATGCCGCAACGAATGACTGGCTTGACCACACACTGCAGTACATCAATGTGTACGAGAAGGAACTTGTGACAAAAATAGTTGATCCGTTCCTCGTTGTGGATGAGGATCACTTGGAGGAGGTCTGGGCCATGGCAATTGTTGCAAAGTCTTGCTTGAATCCAAAGCCGAACAAGCGCCCACCCGTTCGATACATTCTCAAAGCATTGGAAAACCCTCTGAAGGTAGTAAGGGAAGACAACAATTCTGGCTCCGCCAGGCTGAGGGCTACTTCATCGAGGGGATCATGGAATGCTGCATTCATGGGGAGTTGGCGGCGCAGTTCATCAGAGATTGTATCGGTTCCAGGGCAACTAAGAGAGGATCAAACTCTAAAGCGTTCAGGCACTTACAAGTCTCAAGGAAGCGGAGGGGAGCAGTCATTCTCACGCAAGAGGCCTTCTAGGGAGATATTCCCAGAACCTTCAGGTATACGTGACATGGAGGATTGAAAAGAAAAGGTCTTTTTTTTGTTTGTTTTCTGATTCGAGTAAATAACAACATATGGCGGGCTCCTGATTCGAGTTCTTGGATATCGGCATCCAATCCGCTGCCGCGAAAAATCAGCAAACCTCCGTTCAGATTGATTTGTGTTGCTTGGGTTAGGATTCTTCAACTTTGCTCTCACATGTGCATTATTCATACATTTGTGTTGGCAGAGCTGGTTCTCGAGGCAGAAGGCTTGAGGATTTGTAGTTATATGGAGCTGACGGGGGAATTAGAGTGATAGAGATGCTGATTCTTTTTTTTTCTTTCTTTCTTTTCCTGTTTGTTTTTGCTCTGTTCTTTGATGGTATCACACGAGATGAAATTCTTTTCTCGTGTAATTTTTCTGTATATTGGATTAATTCTCCTTATTATCGTGTTGGAGTTGGATTCTGGAAACTTGACTTAGATTTGGCTATCTCAGATCACCCCTCCGTGCTTCAGAAAAAAAGGGAGGAGAAGAAGAGCATTGGTTTTGATAATTTTTTTCATACTATTTCTGTCCTTTTATTATCCCCAAGTAAATTGTATAATTTAGATTAATATCTATCCATTTTTTATATTAGCATTCGCCAAAAAAAATTGATGAATACTAATAGAGAGCGCAAGTAAAAAATAAAAAAAGGTCTTAATTCATTGTGATCGGCATCGCCTTTAAAGTATCTTCTTATGAATGGCAAGAAAGCATTCTAAACGTATTTTTGTTAAAACTTCAGAAAGCTCTTAAAGGAGAAGATAAAACTGAAATGATACTTTCCATGGAAATAAGCCTTTACCTTTACAAAATAACCAGCAAAAAGGAAAACCAACCAACCAATTAATGCATCGGCAGAAAAAAGCCAAGACAAGAAGAAGAAGGTAGGGAGGGTCTCAGCACTGGAATTCCCCGTCAAGAGCTCCGAGACGAAGCTGACAAGTCACGACGACGGCGAGGTAGCAGAGCGCTCCTCCACCATGAAGCCCTCCGTTGGTGCCGCTGCTGCTGGAACTTCTTACGAGCGTCTTCAACTGCTCCGACGACGGGGAACGGAAGCGGCAGAGGTGTGGGAATGGCTTAGTGGAGCTCTGATGATCTTCTCCGGTTCAATCGAGCCAAACTACTAGAATTTTCCGGCAAGAGGTCCGGGAGGAAATTGACAGCCACCGATACTACGGTGAGGTAACACAGCCGCTCAACCACCGGACCCCGGCGGTCACCCCACACCGCTACCTGCCATCAGCTTCTTCGGGGACGCAGACGACGGAGCAGAAGATGATGTCAAGGGGAGGCAATACAGAAGGGGTCCGGTTCGGTAACAGGCGAGCAGGTCACACTTGGGTTCGGATAATATTGTTCCTCGGTTCGGTCGAACCAACGCGCGGCGAGCAGACCAAGGAGGCCGGGAGCAGAAACCGGTCTGGTTCGGTTGAGCAAAAACCTACATGAGGAACAAAATTTAAGAGTTTGTTAATCCATTTACATAATAAAATTTTTTTGGGAACATTTCTTTTTTGTGCCGAAAGAACGAACCGTGTTGGGCCGTGCCCCAGCCCAAATATCTCAACTCCAATTCTATCGATTGTTCAAGAGGGGAGCGGGTTCATGGCAATTAATTAACACAGAAAACGACCGAACGCCAACTGCTAAAGGAACATGATACCTCCTCAGTCCTAGCCGCAGGAACACATGCACATGGAAAGGCTTTAAACATATTCTGTAAAATTACAAGGGTAGGGGCAACGGCTAGTAGCGTTTGAACTTACCTACCCAAACGGTGAAGGAACACGATATCTCCCTCTCTAAGCAGTAGGTGCACACGAAGTGGCCAGGACCTAAAAGGATAAACCTACACATAAAAAGGAAGAATAACGGCAACTAGAACTTGGAACTTCCCAGCACAGACCAAACTCATTGTGAAGGAAAAAGGTATCACTTTTTTTGAGCCGCAGGAACACATGAACTAGGAAGGACTTAGAGACACACAACGGCTAGTAGTATTTGAACTTCCTGGTGTTTTGGAGGGAAGGAGGTTGAGAGATGTACATGCCTGCCGTTTGAAAGCAGATGAATAACTGACTTTTGAAATGAGGAGGGAACAACAGGAAACCCAACCGAACAAGTCCTTTTTTTTCTTTTCTTTTTTTTTGCATTTGCTAGTCCTTCTAAGTAGGTAAGTTCAGAATACACGACATAGGAGGGGAAGAACCCACCGCTAGTAACCATGAACCACAGCGGAGTTCCAGAGATTGTCAAGGATGATGTTTGAACTTATGTAGCTGTTCCTCCTCGGATTCCTCATCGCCGTCATCATCGTTTCGCTTCCTCTTGTTGGACCGAGAAGAGGAAGCATGGGTAGGAGAAACTCTACCATTCCTGTGGAGGTGCTCTACGTCATCATCATTGTTGTCGACCTCATCATCTTCGTCTTCCTCCAAAGCATCGCTCCCTGCTGCCTCCTCGAATGGAGGTTGAGCAATCTGTTGCACCAGATACTCACCGCCATTGTCATCATCCTGAAAATATAATATTATAGAAAAGAAAACAAAATAACAAGATCAGACAAAAATGAAACACAAACAAAATCTGACAAATATGTGAATTATAATGAAAATAAGTGAAAGAAATGATGGCCAAGAACAAATACGAGAAATCAGCATAATCCACTTCCCACTGAGTAATCACAATCACATGGAATAAAGAGATGCAGCAAATTTCCAAATAAAACAAAACTTTAGAATGAAAAAAGAAATATCACTAAGAAATGAGGGGATAAAAAGAATATATCGTTCATTTTTCCTGCAAGGAGAAGCAGAACATTTTCAAACTGACTACCATAATTAACAGAATCAAGTTAAAATCCTTTTTTACTAATACAATGTGAAGATAATAGAGAAGTATTATCATTTTCAAACTAGTTAAAAGAATCCAATTATGGTAATGGAAATTAAGATTCGATTGATTACATGCATTTACAATAAAAGTAAAAAAGCAATCATTTTAAACAAAAAAAGAAAGAAAGAAAGAACTCGTGAGCATACAAAGACAGACAAATATTCTAACAAAATTAAATGAACATCCTAGGATGCACTACAAATTATATTCCATGGATAAAAACAGATGAAGTTTCAATAAGGGATTGTGAAAAAAAAAAGACATCATCGATACTGGTATTATCACAATTCCAACAAAAGGAAATAAAATTAAAGTTGAACAGATGCATGACACTCCGAGGTCATAAGAATTAACACGGAAAATGTATCAACTCAGTGTAAACAAAGCATGCAATTGCCAAGATATTTTTTGCTCCTTCAATCGGCATAAATGCTTTGATACATGTACAGGATAAACAAATGCGTACTTAAACAAAAATAAATATTTCATAGTAAGAATACTATCACATATCAAGAGCAATGTGGGATTCGAAAAAAAAATCTATTTACCATACTTTGAATTTTCATCTATAATGTAGCTGTATATGCTACGACATAAGACATACTCACTGATGCTTTTCATATGATCATCCTACATCGTGCCACTACAATATTTCACAAACATACAAAAATTTCTATGCACAATAGCCAGTGTTTAACATGCTATTAGGTAGGTTGAATCAGATTTTAGCTATGTTCAACATGAAAAATTTGAACTGGCTCAGGCCCGCCAGTTAACTATCTAGTCAGCATCTACAACAAGAATGGCTAGAATAATTTTAAAAAACTGATACAAAATTTTCTATTGACATTAGCACCAATTAGTTTGATGTACTGACTAAATTAGTTATCCTGTTGCAACACATGGACACATATAGTAATACTAACAAATTAGAATGATTTATAAAAGTAAATGATATATTGTTGCATGGAAAATAGACCATATAATAGGTTTTAGTAACCAAGTATACCTCAAATTCATCCTCGCCATCATCTTCCTTGGAAAATCTATCATCATCCACTTCGTGCACATCTTCCTGCCCAATCTCTCCATTCTCATCCTCATCTCCTTCACCTTGCTCATGGCCATCAATCTCACCTTCTACATTGATGAATCTCCCTGAACTTCCAGGTTCACCATCATCCTCGTCATCTGGAACATCCTGATCTTCTTCTATATCCCCATCCTCATCCTCCTCATCCTCTTCATCTAACTCTTCTTCCCCTTCATCGACCCCATCATCATCCTCTTCACTGTCTCCAATATCATGAACCTCAACAACATCATCTTCTTCGTCCTCATCCTCCTCTACATCAATCTCCTCTCCCAAATCCTCCTCTTCGTCGTACTCATCCACATCATCATCCTCTTCATCTTGGTCCTCTTCTCTCTCAACTGAAGCTGCTCTGATAGGGGCCACTCGAAATGCACTGGATGCATGATATCCCCTCTCCAAATCATTAGCATCTGCCCCAATACCAGTCTCGGTGTCCTCCTCAGCATCACTCTCCTCTTCTTCATCAACATCAACTATAGTATGTGTTGTACTGCTACCAACGCCATTTATCAACCTCTCAGCACGTTCTTCTCCGTCAACCTCCCCGCTTCCAGGATCCTCTTCATCATCCTCCTCATCTTCTTCCTCTTCCTCGTCTTCCTCATCAGACTCTGGACGTTCATTTTCATCAGCGTCCAACTTATCTAGATATTTCAGAGTTTTGATCATTCCGAATACCCTTGATCGATAATCCTTGATCTTCGTCACAGGACACTCGTAGAGATCCAAAGATACGAGCCGGAGTTGAGCCAAAGGAGACAAATCCTCAAGGAACTGGATCCGGTTGTTGGAGAGATCGAGATCCCGGAGGGAATCAAGCCCAGCCTCCACCAGGAACTCAAGTCCTCCGCCAATGCGATTGTCAGAGAGAATCAGCCGCTGCAGGTTCCGGAGACGCGGAAACTTCTCCAGCGACGACGCTCCGATATTTGCAATCGACAGAACCTCCAGCGATTGATACCTCTCCAGGATCTCCGGCGGAGGAAGCCGACCATGAAGGCACTTCACCGAACCGTCAAGCGTGAGGCTCCGTGGCGGCGAAGCAGAAGAGGAAGATTCCGCCTGAGCTCCTATCGCCGCCTCCACGGCCCTCTCCCAGGTCTCGTCCATCTATCAAAATCAATAAAACAAGAAACCCTAGGCACCAGCACCAATCCACGAATCCAAAAAAGCCACCAGCGAATCAACCTAGTAAAAGCCCTAATGACTGACAGAACCAAACTGATCCCACATATGGATCGAGAAGCAAACAACACAGCAACACCCGACCAACGATGAGAAATCAAAACAACTACCCAAGTAAATCCAAAAAAAAACACTTATCGGCAGCCAGAATACATCGATTCCTCAGGATAGCCGGATCTGCATCGGATCCACGCAAGGATCAGGGGCGACAGGAAGAAGGTAACAGAGAGCCCGAAACTTTCGCCGATACCATGGATTGGGAAAGGGTGAGAGAACCCTAAACCTAAGTAGAAATTTCCCGTCCCCAAATTATCACTCCTCGTTGAATGTGACCAGAAAGCAATCGTTCCAACCAAGGGACATCCACCAAAGAAGACGAGATGCGATTGCTCTCTTCTCCCCTCCTGCTTTTTTTTTTTTTATCTACAATTTTTATATATTTTTCCAAATTTTCATATTGCGATTTTTTTTAATTAAAAAAGCAGAAATTTCCATTTTGCTCCCTCAAGCTTTTCCGAGTTTTCAACATCCTCCGAAATTTAGCTCTTATACATTGATTTAGTTAGCAAAGCTGCAAAGGGAGCTTTTTTTTTTCTATTTAATATTTTTTTCTCTATTTGTATTTTTTTTGTTATTTATAATTTTTTTCAAAGGTTTAAAAGTTTTAGTGACTTTGTTCTTCTTGCTATGCCTTGATTTGTTTATTGGTTCGATAATTACCATTTGAAAACTTGTAATTCTTTTTATTAGAATTTAATTTTTTTCTCTTGTGTTTATACAACAATAGCTATTTCAACAATATTGTATTTCTCCATATAACTTTAGATTATTACTTAATGGTTATGTGTCTTATGCGATGGCAAGATAAAATCTATAATGGACACAAGAAAATTAATAATACGTTTAAATGAATAATTTTATGAAAAGAAAAAATTATTTAAACTTAAGTACTATGGCATATTTAAAAATTATTTCATTAAATAAATTAACTTATGTTATTTATTTATATATTTTAATTATGTTAATCATGTTTTAAATTGAATTTATAATATTAGATCCACCTATAGAATTTAAACCCTAGGCACCGGTTAAAAAATGACAAATATGATTGGTTCGTTTTGAAAGTTCGGCTCATTAAACCATCGGTTCGGCGGTTCAGTCCAGAATCGGATTTGGGTCAGGCTTCATCATATCCAACTCGATTTTGTTTTCCTCGTCCCTTCCGTCGGCGGATTCGCCAATCCGTTCCCAATCCTTCCTCCGCAAGCAGAGGGCAGCGAGGCAGCTCCAATGGCTTCCTTGGCCGTCTCCGTGTCGCTTGGAGCCGCCGCCTCCCTCTCCAACTCCGTGAAACAATCTACTTCGAGGTTTAGTTCCTAATTCCGTGACCTGTCGCTCTCTTTCCGATCCTTCCTTTCTGGATTTGATGTACTTAATCGCCTATTACTCGCAGAAACATGGCCAAGCCACACGCCTCGCTTCATCTCACGTGTAAGCGTCTTTTACTGTAACTTATCACGAGTCGAGAGGCTTTTCACTTTGTGATCTTGTTAAAAATTGTCGATATGCTTTTGTGAATTTAATGTAATTGTTTATCTATTGGATAGAGTTGGAGTTCACGCATCCTCTTGATAATATCTTCACTGTAAACATCTCGTGATCAAACTTAGTCCCATTTATCTGGGATCTGCTACCCGAATCTTATCCTTCCACCGAACTCTATGCAAGTATACTATAGTTTTGAAGTGTATTTATACGTTTGAATAAAAATATCATGGCCTTTCTCGATTTCACAGGCAAGTGCACAAATATGCCATTATTCATTTGTCATTTCTGTTGTAATTTCCTTTTGAGTGTTTTTGGATTTGGTGTAATAAAAAGAAATTCTAAAAAGTTTTTAGTATAGTAATCTAGGAGCGGCAGCATCAAGGTTGTTAGCTTGCTGGTGCTGACTTGGAGATAAGCGGTGTTGTTGTTGGTATGACCAAATAAAATTTGAGAACTAAGATTAAAGAGTCTATTAGGAAAAGTATCAAATGTTTGCACTTCATGCATTGAATGAGTCGAAGGGGAGGGAGTTTTTTTTAGTATGATAAATTGGAACCACAGCTGATCTCAAGGGGAGGGAGTTTTTTTTAGTATGATAAATTGGAACCACAACCGATCTCACCTAGTGGGATAAGATTTGGTTGTTGTTGTTATTGTTTTGATAAATTGGAACCACAGATTGTCCTTGAATTCTGTTCCTTCTGCTCTCCATTGTTTGAAATTATTGGGCCTACTGTCATATTTGATCCCCTCTCCATGGAACCGGATCCTTTTGTTGGGATACAACCCCCTTAAGTTAACAAATTAATGTAAAATTCCCATCCCTTTTAAGGAATTATTACCTTTTTCATTGCATAAAAAAAAACTTATTAACTTATTTGGAATGCCTTGATAGACCTGGTTTTTATTTATTCCTTGAAACCCATATGCAGGCAAGCAGAGTAGGGCTAACAGTTTGTCTTTGAAGCTCAATGAACAGCAAAATGGTTCTCTTAGGTATGTTCTTTTGTAGCTTCATACGTTGTCAATTTTCTGTGCAAGTCACTTGACTATGGTAATTCACAGTTAAACAAATTTTATCCCTTATAAATTTAGAATTTTGGCGATTTGGTTGTAAATAAGAGTGATGGCTAATAAATGTGCCAAAAGTTGAACAATGTTATTGGTTTTGTATGATTACAGGAGCTGAATAAGTTTTCTAAGTTATTGAACTCTAATGAATTTGACATGATACCTTAAATTAATCTAGCATTGATGTTGTCCATGTCATTCTAAATATTCAAGTATTAGCAAAAGAGTGTTCTATTGGTACATTGAATTCTTCTGCTGCTACTCAGGATCCTCTGTGACAAAAATATAGGCAAGGACTGGGGACTGAATAAGAATGTAAGTATTGATTATCTTAGCCACAGATCAAGTACAAAATCAATAACTTGGTCTGAGCTGATTGATCTGGCAACTGAAACTGCAGACCGTATTTGTTTGCGAGTTATATTGTTAATGTTGTTGTCTTAGTATATATGGGAATTTGCTTCTAAGTTATTTGTGTGCTTGTGTCCTCCCACTAAAAATGGAACATTTTGTACCAGATCGATGTTAGCATGATTAGCCTTTATGGAGTTGAGAAAACTTCAGCCTCCTATACATGCTTCTTAGAGTAACTATGGGATGTTTACCTTTGAGTATATGCAGTTACCGTGTAGTGAACATTTCGTAATATTGCTTTTATTTTGAAAATGTTTTCCTAGTGAATTGGTATTTGTAAATACAGATACATTGAAAAATTTCTATTAAGAAGCAGAATAAAGGGAAATCTAGAACATAATTTGTTTTGAATAGTGTCTTGCATTATCCTTTTTAATGATATATTGGGGTTTTGTCAGTAACTATTACTGTCCAATGCTCCTCTTTCCTATTTTTCATTAACAAGAATGCTGAGACGATGGTTACAGTGTGATGTCTGATTCAATAATTAGTTAGACTGAATAGCATCAGCATTCTTGGTGCTGTACCATAATTACAAGTTCTACACTTGGCATCTGTGAAAAGAATTATTGACAACTCATTACCATCACTTATTTGTTCGGAGAAGCAAACATCACATCCTGGATAATGCCCACTTTGTTAAGGCTAGTCTTATGCACTGTTCTTTGTGTTATCATATTTCAATTTATTGTAAACTTTTTCTTGTAGACATGATACAGTCATAAGGGCAAAAGGTGAAAACCCTCCTATAATGCCTGCCATCAGGACACCAGCTGGACCTTTGGATCTTTCTACTGTATTATTTCGGAATCGCATAATCT
Organism: Alpinia galanga; assembly: GCA_037177395.1. Classification (NCBI taxonomy): domain Eukaryota; kingdom Viridiplantae; phylum Streptophyta; class Magnoliopsida; order Zingiberales; family Zingiberaceae; genus Alpinia; species Alpinia galanga. The sequence continues at coordinate 6,320 of JBAMHZ010456810.1, read as the reverse complement.
TCATTGGGCAACCGATTAACTCACAGGTGGCCCAACGTGTTATATCACAACTCGTGACACTTGCTACTGTTGATGAGGATGCTGACATCCTGGTATTTGTTAATCTAAAATCAGGTGATATATTTCTAACAATCAGAAAATTCAGAAATTCTATCAGTTTTATCTGTGAAGATGTCTTTTTTTTTTTTTGCCATTTTTTCCACTTTATCTGTTTCTCTTTCTCTCCTAATGACTCAGGGGCACCATTTTTTTTGCCAGATCTACCTAAACTGCCCTGGTGGGAGTGTGTATTCTGTCCTTGCAATTTATGATTGTATGTCCTGGGTAAGTGGATTCAACTGTTAAGTTTTCTATGAAAAACTGCCATTAAACACATTTATTTCTGAGTTAAGCCATTCATTATTTAATTGGTGTAAGTTTGTTTTGCACTTCACTTTTAGTGTATATCTATGTACTGAGCCAAAGATATACCAGAACGGGATTTATTGCATTTTCCTGCATGTTCTGAAGGTTCTTTTCTTTGGTAGATTCTTTTGGTTTTGGGGTATTTCACACCCATGCATTTTTTTTTCATATAGTTTCATGTATTTTGCTTGACCAAAACTAGAAATTCAAAGCAATGCTACAAGTAGGTTTAAGTAATCTAATGTCTTGAGTAATCTCTTTGAAATTTACAAATTTGCCTTTGTTTTTTCTCTCCACACATCGCTATACATTTTAATTTCTTGCAGTCCTTGGGTATGAGCAACGAAGACAACCAGCATTATATTGGAATATTCATTTTTTTTTAAAGTATTCCTTCATGCATTTTTACATTTTTATACCTGAACATGTAAAATTGGGTAGACTTTGCATTGGTGAATAATTTTCAATTCAATTAGTAGATGATTACTATGACAACTTAGGATAACCCAAAAAAAAAAAATTTCAGATGGTTTAGAAATAATTTAATATCTGGTGGAACACTAATCCTGAAGCAATAGAGGTTTTTGCAAGCTATAACACAAAGGGCTTTTTTCTATGGGAACTTGATGTGCAGTTACAATATTAACAACTTTTTCTTGACTATGTAATGATGTGATGTATAATCCGTTCTAATTGTTACTCAAAAAAATCAATTCTATACTGCTATTCTTTAGTTTGACAAATCACTGATTCCAGATCTCTGGATCAATCACCATTGAGAGTGATAAAGAGAAAATGATAGAGAGAGAGATATTGGTTCATGATGGATTGATTTCCTAAATTAAATAAATTACAACTTTATAAATTCCAAAACATAATTGATTTTTGATGCAGCAATCCCACCGATGTTGCAAGTAGACATGTAACAACTTGCTTCCTTGGTTTTCCTTTATTGAGAAGCCCTCTTTATATACGTTTCTGTACTTTGCTTCATTTTTATATTTGCTTTTTGTGTAACCTAACGAAAATCCTCAGCACTTGTACGCTTAATCTCATGACAATTTTCCCGAATGTTCAAATGGCAACAACCATCGCTTCAGAGCCATCAAAGAATTATTCAGTTCCGATTGATTCCATATTCTGTGGTTCCCAATTCCTCTGATAAATAACCAGTCTTGCTAGAACATATAGAAACAAAATTCTAGTATTTATGTTGTTCACTTTTGCACTTTGTGTATTCTTGCTCGTTTTTTTTTACTCAACCAAAACCAATGTCAGGAAGTTTAAATCTGGTTCATATTCAGGAATTTTATTTAGTTTTCTTTATAAAAAAAAACTATTTCTAGTTAAAAAATTCATGTCTGTTCCTTCTAAATGAATAACCAGATAAAACCGAAGGTGGGAACAGTATGCTTTGGAATATCAGCTAGCCAGGCTTCACTTCTTCTTGCTGGCGGAGAGAAGGGGATGCGTTATGCTATGCCTAATGCCCGGATAATGATACATCAACTGCAAAGTGGATGCGGGGTATAGTTAGAATTCATGGTTTATTGCATTCATCATCTTTAAGCTTTGAAAAAAAAAAACAAAAACTGCTTATCTTGTAATTCCTATAAACTTCCTGTGCAGGGCCATGTGGAGGATGTTCGGCGTCAAGTTGACGAAGCTGTTCAGAACCGCCACGTGAGTGTCTTCTTGAATGACTTCTTAGTCTAGAGGTTCTAACATACTTTCTACTTGCAGAAAATCGATAAAATGTTTGCTGCATTTACTGGCCAACCTCTGGAAGTAATTCAAAAGTACATCGAACGGGATCGCTATTTCTCTGCCGCCGAGGTATTCCTGTTGTATTTTTTATGAATTGCAAAGCCACAAGTTGTAACACTCTCTTTCAACCGTTCCAGGCTATGGATTTTGGTCTCATCGATGGAGTATTGGAGACACTGTATTAGCTGCAAACAAACAGTAAGAAATCCATCTTGCTGATGACCAAATCGCTGGTATCATTTACAGACTTGAAAAGATTATGTTAGCAGGAAAAGTTGGAGATGAAAGCCTTGCAATGAAATAACACTACAGAAATTGCTTATGTTTCAGTTTTTCAATTTCAGTGATTTTGTTCCCATAGATACTTTTTAGTTTGTAAATTATTATTCACTGACTAAGACAATTCTTTGGAGGTTGTTTTTTGGTCATTTTGATTGATCATTGCAAGTTAGTTTTCCAGATTTATTACATTTCCTTGTGTCTTTTAAAATCAATTTTCACTAAATATTCAGCTCTAGCTACGCTAGCCAATCAATCTAGTCATTGGTTGGAGCTCATGTACTACTCTTTCCTTACCTTTTTCTGTTTTTTGTTTAATTTAAATATTTGAATTTTGCCCAAGTAACAGTTTGTCTTTTGATTTATCTATTGGATAAATTTAAAATATAATTTATGCATATTTAGACATCAATTTCTAAAATATTTATTAAGATTCAAATTTTAAAATTATTTATGAGCAAGGTGAGTACATCCATGGCTCAGCATTCAGCTAACACTGCAATTTTCAACTATGTTACAAATGCTTTCTAATTAACTTGTTTATTTAATAAATTATTTATTTTCTGATTTATTTACGACAAACAAATATTATCATAAAAATAAAAATAAAATTGTCGTTTACGGATCTGATCGGTCTTTAACGGGTTGAATTAGTTGGGTCTGTTCACTCACTGATTCACCGCATCTCCCCGAACACCCGCAAATTTCTGAGCGGAGGGCCGCGAGTTCTACGGCATTCGCTCCTCACTCCACTGCGATCGGTACCTTCTTCTCCTCTCTGGCAGTGGATTGAAGGGGGAGAGGCGTCTTCTGCTGAATCGAATCGAATCGGTCATTGGGTTTTGCATCCGATGATGATGATTAAGGAAGGCGGCGCGGATCTTCTTCCTTCGTCGGATCCCAAGGCCCCTTCTTCCACTGCCGACGCCGGCGTCTTCGGCAAGGGCCGATACAGGTTCTGGGCGCTTGCAGCCATCCTCCTCCTTGCATTCTGGTCCATGCTCACTGGCACTGTCACCCTTCGATGGTCCGCCGGCGACTTCAACCGCCTCGCCCACGACTTTGACGTCCCCGTCGCGGTTAACCCGGATCTGGACGTTCTGGTCCGTGATTGTTAAATCCCCCCTTCGTTTCTCCAATGCTATCTCTGTTTGCATCGTTAACGCTCCTTTCGTTGGCTTAGTAGGAGATGGAAGAGCGGGAGAAGGCGGTGAGGCACATGTGGGACGTGTACGCCCACGCCCAAACTCGCCGGATCCGATTGCCGAGGTTCTGGCAGGAAGCGTTTGAGGCGGCGTACCAGGACCTTTCCGGCGACGACCCCGACGCCAGGGACGCTGCCGTCGCCGAGATCGCTCGAATGTCGGTGCGGATGCTCGATCCAGAGGCTCCCCCGCGAACTCCCAAGGTAGATCCACTGCCTAAGTTTTCGATTTCGGAATATTTGTTAGATTTGGGCAATCGATAAGTTTGCCGCTTCCTACACTTGCAACTTCCTTACGCTACTCGTTTGCATCTTCCTGGAATCAAAAGCTTCATCAAATCATCACGATGTGTTTAGAACTCATTGTTCTAATGTGATTAGAGAGATGGGATTTGTTCAAGATGGTTTACCACGGTGTTAATAAATTTAGGGCATCTAGTTCTGTTAATCTTCATTCTTGGAGTTATCATAGTTATATGGAAAACAGATGCCTTTTTGTTTCCAATGACTTGTGAACATTAAGATACAAAGAACTTAGAAAATTACAAAGGTCAAGATAGGGGATACTTTATATTGTTAGAAATGCTGAAAGAATTTATTAGCTCGCATTGAGAAGATCACACGATGGGTTATTAGCTCAGTGGCAGAGCATGCCTGCTCGAGCTGTGATGGCTCTCAGTCACTTCAATAGTTTAATGTGCTCATCAGCACCTAACCCAAGTTGTGGACTTGAAGCCAAACTTCTTCTCAGGAGAATAGATGGGGTGACCCAAGTGAGATCCAATATTTAGAAAACGCATTTGAATGCATAATTGTGACTATTAGGTTCCCTTTATTTCCCAAGTAGTAGATTAACACTATTTTTTGCTAATGTTCTCCCCTCCATTTATCGATTGCAGAATAATTACTTCTCATTTGTGTTATGAAGTTTGCAGTCGAATGCTTTATAGCAAAATTTGCTTGTCTTCCAGGCTGCTGAAATAAAGAGGAACCAAAGACTTCGAAATGGCATTTCTTCCTTGAAGTCAGGGTCCTCGTCTTCTGATGCTCGATAGCAGTTGTGTATTTGGCTTCTGACAAAGTACCAATGTGGAGTTACTGCTTCTTCGACAACCACTGATGTAAGCTACCTTTGAAAAGTTGTTCTCGATTACCTTCTGCTTTCTCTAAATCCTACATTTGGCAGATCATGTGCTTTAGGCAATACGTACTGTGTTTTAGCTGAACTTGTAACTGCATTTCTTAGCCTGTCAAGTGCAACTGTCTGTGTTTGTAGATAATTAGTTGTTACTTTCAACTTCGCGATGCTCCTCCATTCATGACTTGGTTACTTGTCTGGATGAATCCGAGACAAGAGGGAGGGAAAGAAAATGGAAAAGGACATGAATTGCTATTTTGTTTTTATTATGACGTGCTGTTCTTTGCTCCATTCTCTTGCTTATTCTCCACCTCCATTCATCCATCCTTGTAAACTAGCTATTAGTGTTGGGTCATGGTATTTTACCTAGGATTCACATCATCACTCTCAATTTCTTTTGTCAGTTAGGAAAAAGACCATAATTATAAAAACTGAATCTGAAAAGCTCCCACTTGTTGACTAGTGAGTTAGCTGGTGGTCCTATTACAGATCAAATGGGGAACTAACTCTAACCAGCTAACTGGCCTGAGCGGCCTGGATTAACTGGCTCGTTTGTTTTGTAGTTGTAAGAATCATAATTATCATAACAATCATAATCACAGGGTGGCCTGAGTCAGTCTGATGGTGCCACTGTTTCGCCCACATGCAGTGTAATTGAATTTCCATTGTTCGGGTGCATAGGCCATCACGTCAGGTGGTGGCCTGAATTGAAGTAGGCGGGGTCGAGGGTTAGAGGTGGATTGGTAGATATGAGACTATTGGTGTGTTGGAAGATATGTTAGAGCTGCTGTATCAAGGCTAATTGCAGTACTACCAGCACTTCCTTCAGTCAGGACACACGTTGAATGTAAGTTGCAGTGTGCATATAATTCATTGAATTAGGGCTCTAAATGAATAGTTTTGATTGCTACATGGTCCTTCATGGTTCTGCTCGGGTTTAAAAAAAAAAAATACTGCTTTCCCAAGGATCTGAAACATATAGGAAGTTGAAGGTTCAGTCATCATTAAATTATTTAAAATAACATGAACCTACTCAATTTTTTTTTTATAAAATATAAATTATTAATCTCCTTAAGAATTAAAATTGTATAATATAAAAAATAAAATGTTAAGTTAATTTCTCTACACATTTACAATTTTATTATTATTATTTTTTTCACTTTTGTGTTTTTAACTTATTTTAAATTTAGTTGGATCATATCTAGTTAGAGGAAGGTAATAAAATGCAAAAGTTTTCAAACGTCAAGCGTATTTTGTCAATTACACTCTAAAAAAAAAAAGATAAACATATATCCAATTTATTTTAAATTGAAGTCTCTATCCAGTCTCTTTATAAAATCCACCAAAGTGTTTACTTTCCAACTTTTATACTACTTTAGTTCAAAGTCTCTATCGATCTACATCCTCTGCATTGCTAAAATCCACCGAAGGTTTTAATTTCCATCATTAAACACAAAAAGGATTTAATTCTTCAGCTTTCGTCGCCTCTCTCTTGACATGGTCACCAACTGAAGATCCTCCATTCTC
>JBAMHZ010456709.1:0-20719 GCA_037177395.1 Alpinia galanga | reverse complement strand
ATAAGAGATCAATTCTTAAGTTTCACCTTTAGACTATTAATAACTTTATATTTTTACATTGATCATTTGATATTTTGATTTATCCCAATGTTGGAGAGCTGTTAATTTTTTAAATTTATCAAATTGACTTATATGACAATTTTGACCGAGACTATATACATATTCAAGTTTTTTAAATTTAAAATTAAAATAGATAAAGTGTGAGAGATGATTTTAAATTAGTCAACCTTCCCAAGTAATTAAATAATTAAAAAATAACCCATGATATAATTTGAACCAAAATTATTAATTTTTTATTTTCATATAGAAAAATTATTATTTTAAATTTATAATGTTTAAATATTTTTATCATATTTTTAAAAGTTTATCACTTACGTGGAGTTTTTAATTTTAATTTTTAAAGAATTATATCACTTTTTTCTCTATTATTTATCTTTAAAAAATCTTATAACTCAAAATATATTTTATTATAAACTCATTACTTAGATGAGGTTATTTAGGCGGGTGATATACCGATTAATAGATAGTTAATTTTTTGGGGGCAGTAGGACTACTATGATTTAGGTGAATTTACAACACTAATCAATCCTATTAATAATCGAATTTATCAAATTACAAAATTAATTTTTTTTTGACAAATCGAATTAATCAAATTTTTAGTCGAATGATAAAATTTTGATTAATTTAATCAAAAATTAAAATAATTGAAATTTTTTATTAATCGATTGATTAATTGATTGATCAATTTTACATTTGATTTTTTTAATTGAACTTAATCGATTTTTAAATTTTAAAATCGAATTGAATCAAATAAATATAAATAATTGGTACATTTTTTTTATAAAAGCTAAAAATTTAAATTAAGCGGATCGAATTTTCAATTCGCTCTATTAATTCGATTTAATCTATAATTTGTTCATCCTGATTTATTAAAAACAACACTTTTTGATATTTCGTATTTTAGGCTGATTATTATTATTCGACACTTCATCTCTGGTTTAGGGTTAGCGTTTCACGCGTGCGATGAGCCGGAGGTCCAGATCCAAGCGAAAGCCCGTCCCGGACGACGAGGACGAGGCGGCGCAGCCCAGCATCCTCTGCAGTAGCGACGACGAGGCTAATGCAGATCTAAGCATCGCCATCGTCGAGAAAGCGCGACAGCGGCAGGCGAAGCGGAACAAGCCCGTTGATGCCTTTTTACCTGCTCCAGTACCTGCCTCCCCGCCGGTGGTAGTTCTGGATATTTCTTCCGCGTCGCCATCTTCCGGTGAGGCGGAACTTATGTCTGGTCGGGACACTATATCTTCTGTCGGAGGTCTTATTTCGCCTGTGGATGGAGAGAGGATGACTAGAAAGAGGAAGTCGAAGAAAAAGCAACAGCTGGTTGAAGAGGATAAAGAGAAGGAAGCTGTATGTTTTATGTTTCAAATGGTTCCTTTTTCATGTTGTTTATCTATCTTTCTGGGTCGGCTTCTTCAAAATAACTCGAATAAAAAGAGAATGCTTATTTGGAGTGAACCCACCAAATCAGGAACTGTAATTTATTGTTTGGAGTTGAGTAAACATTGGACAGGAAGAATTTCGTTTAAAAACATTATGAATACGATTTCAGTTCCATAATTTTATGGTTCCAAAGAAGGTAAGATTCTACCAGAATATACTCGTTTCTAGATGTCTTAGATTTGTGACGTCAATTTTATTTTATAGTATGCCTTCTGATTCGAATCCTTTTGAGCTGCAGGTGGGTGTTATAGTTACTGAAGAGAAATCGTCAATACGGGATGAAGAAGTGATCAATGAGGCAAACAACGCATCTGACAATTTAGTTTTTAGGAAGCTTCTAGTAAGCTCAAATTATTTTTCTTCATTTTTTTTTTTTTTGGTGAGATGAGGAGTCTAGATCTTGATTCTTTGGTGGTTTTGATAAGCGTGGACCAAGATATTTTGACCTTGAGGAGAACAAATGGGAGACTCCCACTTGCTTCAATTGTGGCGAGGAGGGACATATAGCTGCAGATTGCATATTGGAAAAGCGGAGAAAACCTTGTTTTTTTTGTGGTCTTTTTGATCATAATTCAAAGCAGTGTTTGCAGGTAATGATCAGATTATTGTAATTGTGTCCAAATAAATTATAATTTGCATAGAAATATTCTTTCATCTGCTTATACTATTCATAGTGTCTGTCTAGAACTTGTTTATTTCTTCATTATTGCAAAGTTCTTTATTAAAAAAAATCAATAATTTAAAGCTTTGTGCACTAGCACTTTTTGTTGCTCATGAATGAACAAATTTGAGCTATATATTTTCTACTGTTGCAATCCATCAAAATTTTAGTTGTTTAGGAATTGACATGATGGCATAAGCTCTAAACTGTCACATTCTTCATGTATAGGTTGATGAATAAAACAATTCTCATGCTATATATTCATGAGTAATAGAATAAGGTTGTAGCCATTATTAAGCCTTAGTACATATACTGAGTTTATTTAGATACTAATTGTTGCTTTCATGTGTATAATCTATCTACATTCAGGCTTAAACTTTAGAATACAAACTCGTAGAGGTCATAGTTTCCTCATGTGATCGAGATATTATAATAGTGCTGTTATAGGTACATTCTTATGTTTGTTACAGGTCATATATCAGCTATTTTTTTCTGCTAGAATTCTGTAAAGACACACCTAGTTGGTGAACTTTTGAAATCTTTCACGGTGAAATTTAATATATGTTGTAAGTATCTAGAAGCTAGGAATTCATTTAGCAACTATAAGATTTACATATCTCTACAATGATATGATATTGTTCACTTTAAGCCTAAGTCCTCCTGGCTTTATTTTTGGACTATACCTAAAAGACTTCAGGCTAATGGAGATATCTTTTCATCTTATAAGCCTATGATTTTTTCCATGTCTTACTAATGTGAGGACTTTGATTATACACCCAATACTCCCAACAATTCTTCACTTAAAGGAAGGATCACATTGGGCTCCCCCTCAAGTCTATCATCTTCGAAGGACTTCCTTTACTTGATGTCCGATCCTCAATCCATCAGATCTTCCTGTTAACCGTCTAGTCTTCCCGATCCAGCTGGACTTCTTGCCTGCTGTCTGACTCTCTTGATCTGGGCATGGGAGCCTCCATTTCCTTCATTAGAGGCTCTTGGTTCGGCATACACCATTGACTCTGATACCAATTATAGGATCATATAGTTTGCTAAAGGAGGAGATGAATAGTGAAAACTTTTTTTTTTTTAAGACACCTGCGATCTTGAATCGCTTATCGATGGGCAAACACTAAAAATTTCTTTCTCGTTGGAGATAAGAGATGCGATTACAAAAAGATACAAGGAATGGTAACAACTTTACTGCCCTTATCAATAAAGTACAAGTAAAATAAAAAAAAACAAATTATACCAATAATAATGATGATGATACAGTAGAGTGTCGGAGTCGTGGCACTGTTTTGGCACGGAGTAGCTTTTGAACACAAGAAATGAAAGCACTATCAGCTGGAGTTGATGATTAGGTTTCTCTGTTCGAAGCTTCTTTTATAGACATTTTCGGGCTCTTGATAAGTTCCGTGCGCTTCCAGCTTTGTCTAGATCAGATTCGATTCATTGAGCCTTTATCCTGTTTTGGGCGTTTGGAGCTGATCTAGTCGCCTGAAAGGCTGATGTGACTATTGTTTTAACCAATTATGATTAGTTGTGCTTATCCTGCCTGGATCTGACCCAAGTGCCTAGATTTCCGGTCGATTGGAATCAATCCAATCGCTTGGAGGTACCTGCATCACATGGTTAGACAGTGCATATGAGTAGTAGTGACAATCCTCAAACTGTCCGATCTCGACTTTGACATTCTTTTAGAATCCTTAATGGGATCGACGCCTAAGGTTGCTTCCATACTGAGGACACGACCTTATTAGTTCTTTTGTCTAGAAGAACCACTCCACAAAGTCCTTACCTTGCTTACCTTTGTCAAACTCGTGTTGCTCTGACTTGTTTGGACTTTTCCTGCGTAGCACTTGATCCTTTGACCCCTACGGCTTCTTTCCGATGTTCAACCCCTGACCCATTCCAAATCCTTCATTTGGTGTTTTTGATTCTTGATAAGACTTTCACCTATCTAATCCGGCCCCGCAAACCTATCAGGACTTTTACTTGCCTAGTCTGATCCTACCTATTAGGGTTTTGGTCTGTTAAGTCCTGCAAACTTAACACACAATATCAAACCACAATATGACTTAACTTTGAACCTTTACCATTTTCAAAATTTAGGTTCGATTGTCTGGTGCCCTGCACTAACACAACGATCATGCATCCAAGTTTGTAAATCTGCTCAATTTTGGTTAAGGTGTGCATATGAATTTGCAAATTTCATTACATGGAAGTTAAAAACCAGCAAAACATTTATAGTGTAATATGCAAATGCCTTTAAAGTCTTGTAACCTGTACCTTAATGCAGAGGATTTCTGCAGACTAAACCAAGATTTTAATGCCATCTTACTAAACCAAAGTTTTAATATCATACTGTTTTGGTTGGTTGGATTTAATGCCATCCTGATCTACATCTTCTTTTTCCTTCTTATCTTCTGCTACTTATTTCTCTTCTTGATTGGTGCAAATGCGCACAACCTCATATCAACATTCCACATCCTAGAAAATAACAATACCTGTTTCATTTTGGCCAGATACCGAAATGTCAACATGAGATGAGACTTTAAAGATTGGTCTAAATAATCCCAGTATTTTATCTTTTAAGAACAACTATTGGATCTTAAAACCTAATTGCATATATCATTCTAGTGTCTAGTTAGTGTAAGATCCAAATTCACAACATTCATTTTGTGGGTCTATTTAAATTAAAGCCATTGGGATATTTGCAAATTTCTCCAATCAATCTTTATAGTTGTAGAGTCATTGTTTAATGAGCATCCAAATTGTTTCTACCATTTCTTGGGCTTTCGCAACATGGTTTGCCTTCACAATCCTTTTCTCTACTCAAGCAAAGATGTTGCAGTTAATCATTTGACCATAATTTTTTTTTATTATTTTGGCGTAGCAGTGTGGCTATTAAAATAAGTCTATAATTTTAGTCAATGGCATTGTTAGAAATAATAGGAATATTAATCTTAATCTCATTCCTATATTCTAAAAACTAGGCTTATGGTTATATATGGGCTGTGATATTTTTTTTTGGTAATAATCGGATATTAATGTGGGATCTCTTCTAGTGGTAGGGTTTTGTTCTCAATCCCCTTCTAGTGATCTAGTGATATTAGAGTGGGATCTCTTGGTGTGACAGTGTATTTCCACTTCCAATACCTTTCCACAAAGATTCTAATTTTCTCCAGAAACCATGGCTCTCTATCTCTTCCACAATGCTTTCATCATCTCCTTCCTTCACCACATTGCCATAAAACCTAGTTTCTTTCATTTCTCCTACTTTCTCTCACTCTTTTTGTTCCAATGACTTGTAACTTCCTTTCATCCTCACAATCCCCACTCTGTGTTTCTATTCTTTTTTGCTTTGCTTTCCCTCATTGATCCTTTGTTGCCCACTCTGATAGACAATACATACAATATTTTACTCTCTTAACTAATGAAAACAATGAAACATTTGTTTCTCAAAAGTTTCATTTCAATTTTCTCTTGTCACTTTGTCTAAAGTTGATATAGACTACTTTCTATCTCATCATTTTTATTCATCTTTTTTGTACAAGTTAAAGTGAGATTAGCTATTTTCTGCTTGTTCCAATATCCCTCTTCTTGCTTAAATGACATCAAATCTATTTTATCTATCCTAGTATTATCTCAGAATAAAATGTTTAGAGATTTAGTCTCTTACCAAATGTCTGCCTTCTTAATGTGGATGTTGGAAACCTCATCTCACTTTTGTTTATCAGTCTTCTTGATATCTTATCTCTCATAGTAATCTCGGACTTTACTTAGTCTTTCTCCTTATCTCACAATTTAATTGCAATTATTTACAAGTCATCATTTTATCTTCACAAACTTTAGAATTATTATGCTATCTTATGTTAAAAAAATTATGTTTCATCCAATGATCATCACCAATTTCATCTTCTAAAGAGCTATAACTGAATATTGTCATCAACTTCCGTTCAGTTGTCAATCCTTTTTAAGATGAATCTAGAGAATCATGTTGTAAGCTTCTCAATCACTTTACTTCATCTTCATTAAGTTTCTTTTTATATTTTGTGCAACAAGCTGCACACATATAATATGTATGCTTCAGCTTGAAGGGGAGTATATTTCCTTATAATTAGTTAGTGGTGCTAGAAACAATATGAATACTGAACTTAGTATCACTCCTTATTTTCACACAATTAGTTGTATAGGCTATCTACATATATAGATCACTTATGATTGTTAGTGAATAATAGCAATATAATTTTCTACCCCTCTCAATTTAAGCAAAGTACATATTTCCCATCTTCTTGATTTGTTAAGTTGAGAAATTAGAATGTAGATTGAAAATTTGTTTTACTACTGACATGAACCTATAAAGGTCTTACAACGTATACCTCTTGAAAATTAGAGGTTCGTGATCCTGTAACTTATTACTACCCTTTATACCACAAATCTGGTTCACTTAGCTTAGAACTTATGTGGCTAGTGACTCTAATTTCAAGTATCTGTGGTGCTTATGTTTATCATGTTTTTCCAATTTATCTTGTGGACTATAGTATGATAGTTCTGGTGCTTTTGGTGTGTCATGTGTTTTTGATACTTGGAAGCATGAGTATGGTCCTAGGTGACTGAATTCATTCTGAAAGTTCTCACACGTGGTTAATGGGCTGTTGATGCTCAACTTACACTATTGGGCGTCTGACATGAATGTGTGAGAACTGAGGAATCTGAGTATCAGAGCTCATATATATATGGAAATATCCAATAGCCATTATTTTATTGTAATATGTAGTAATGGATCTAGTTCATAGGTCAATACTACCCACTCTAATGCTTCTAAGCATTTCTTTCTTGAGAACTATTGTCCATGCTAATGCTAAGTGCTCTCAATCTGGTTTTGCAATTGTGGTGGCCATCTATACAAAATTTGTATTGAATATTGCAGATTACTTTCATTTTTTTGAATAGAAAAATTTCAGATTTGCTAGCATGATAGCAGTGCGTTATCTACAGTTTGTTATGGGAAAACTTTACGGTTCGTTTCCTGGCTATGCCATATTTTTAATAGAAAAATGTCATATTTGTTAGTCCTTGATATGAATTGAAGCTCTGCAATTTAAGTGTATTCCTTAAATTGAAGTAATTGATGATCTTGCATATTTTTATCTTTAGCATGTGTAATGTCTGTTTATCCATTGATTATGCTCATACTTTTTTGCCCTAAGACTGCCATTATGTTGATTGATATATGCAGGGTCAAGATTGTTTTATTTGCAAAAAAAGAGGTCATCTTGCCAAAGACTGCCCAGACAAGAATAAAAAGATTGCTCAGGCATCTGAAATGTGTCTACGATGTGGAGGGACCAGACATACTATATCATCATGTAGAAATGACTATTCACCCGATGATCTGAAGGTTAATAATGCTTCTCCACTTTCTTATTCTACTCTTGTTTTCCAGCATGGATCATACCATGGCAGATAATGAAGCTAACATTTTCATGCTATAGATTATTTTATTAGTTGTTTTATGTGATTGCTTTTGATGCGAGAAGATATTGAAAATATTACAAGAGAAAGGAAAAATCCCAATCACGAAGGTTATAAAAACATTTGGTTATTAAATATGTAATAAGGCCTGAGGTTTTAATTTCTTAGCGATTAAGTTTCTCTAGCTCTTAAATTTCTTAGTCTTCATGTTTGTTTAGCCCCAATTAAATTTGGCTACTGAGTTGGGACTTGTATCGATCGTTTGGGATTATGAATGATGGATTTAAATTTTAGTATGGTGTAATAGTCAGCCTGTCCTGAATGTGATTGCTTGGGGAATCCTAGTTGTGGTTGATTATTGAAATATTTCTAGTGATACAACCTTGTATAGAACTCAAGAAGGGATGAAGTTCAATAGTCTAAATAGTTAAGAAAAGCATGGCTAGATGACAATGATAATAATGACACTAACTTTTACACTCTCTATTTTTATATCAGGAGATACAATGTTATGTTTGCAAAAAGTATGGCCATCTTTGCTGCGCTAACTTAATGGATACTGGTCCAAGAGAAGTCTTTTGTTACAACTGTGCCCAAACTGGTCACACTGGCTTGGTAAAGCTTAAACATTTAATAATGTAGTTGTAACAGTCGAGTTTGATAAAATTTTCTTTGGAAATTCATTTAGGGGTGTGCAAAATCACGTGGATATGGAACTATGGATGCATCACCGCCTACATGCTATATTTGTAATCAAGAAGGACACTTTGCTCGTGGTTGTACAAAGAATACTAAGGTTCAAGAAACTTTTGACCTACTTTTTAGTTTTGCGTTTATTTTTCTTTTTCTCACTGTTTCTAATTTTTCAGAATTTTTTTTAATGCAATCTGCTAAACAGATGGGTGAGTCGTCAACCTATCGGACATCAGATAAGGATAAAAGGAGGTTTAGGGGCTCCAAATCTGCACCACATGATTTTGGAAAAAAGCCTAAAAGGGATTGGGCGTATGAAGAAAGATGGAGGACGCCTACAAAGACAAAGATAAAGGGGGGTTGGATTGTTGATGATCCAGGTGATCTTCCTAGAAGGAGATACGGAGCAACTAAATATGCATCTCCCAGGACAACTATGAAAAGGGCAAGGAAAAATTATTTGTCAGGCTTTAGCAGGCATTCTTCGGGTCCCCATGTTTGGAAGGAATGGTCATAAACTGGAACTCGTTTTCATGCTCTTGCAAGGACATATGGTTGAGAATTTGCAGCATTGCAAGATGGACAATTTTTTATCATTCAGTGTACTTCTGGGGAAATCACATCTCAGCTATTACAATTTGGCACCTGGGGGTGTTATGGCGTTTGCGTCACATGTATATACCCTTCAGTGCCGCACTGCGATCAGTTGTAACATGCTATTCTCTGATGTAGGTGTGCAACCAGATCATGTTCCTAATTCCTTGCTTCCTTGAATGTCACAAAGTTAAGACCGGTGAATTATTCAAAATTTACTTGAAGCTTGTTCAAACTTCCTGAGTGAAGCTGTGGATCTCTCACAATTCTGAGATCACTTTCAAAATATTTATAATTTGTATATTTGAAATTTTAACTGATGTATGATTAATTTTAGTACTAAGTCGATGATAGTCTTTATCCATTTAGAAAAAAGATTAGAATATGTTAAAAGTAATGATATTCAGGAGAAAAGGTATATGATTGTCGATGATACGTTGCCATACTGAAAAATAAATACATTGATTTCTTTCTCGCTTTCATAAAAACAAATAGATGCGTTTAGCTTTTAAAAAGTTTTAAAATTATAAAGATGCGTGGTTAAATATCTTTTACGATGATTAATTAAAGTTAATTGTCGTGACATCTAACAATATCTTATATAATAAGTAAAATAATATCAAATTTGCAAGGATAAGAATGCAGATCACACGTTTCCACTGCATCGCAAGCTTAAAGAAGGAAGAGAGTAAAAGGGTGCGCATTCTTCTGTGTTTTTTTATACATATTTATTTTTGTCTCTTTCTGCTCTCACAACTTCACTTGCTTAAGCATCCTCAAAATAGAAATATTATCGGATATTTTAATATTAATCAAACTTTAAGGGGCATTGTAAAAATATGTGGTTCCTACTTTGTGTAATAATATCATGGGTCAAGATTAAATTAAATATTCTACTAATGGAGCGAAAAAGTATGCAGCGCTACCGCAGTTGATCATCGCCAAGGGAAGTGTCGTTTCTGAAAGCGGGTCAGAGCGATCGCTCACGTACTTGATCATCGCTGAGGCAACAATGCTCTCCTGCCTCGACTTCCCTCTTCGAGTCCCGTCTATGCGACCGCGCGAGGTCGTTGCCTGCGGCCTTCCTCGCAATGGGATCCGGCAATATCGGCGATCTTCTTCGCTCTCCACTGTGAGTTTCCTCCCTCCCTCTATGTATATTTGCTCATTCTACATGGACCAGCATTGCGACATTCAATCCGATCAGGAAATGGAGGTACAAAAGTTTTTAATTATGTTCTTGGGAAAAATGCTTTTTATCAGTGAGAATAACTCAAAAAGAAAAAGAAAAAGAAAAAGAAAAACAAGTTGCCTTCCAGATTGTTCGTTGGGTAATGGATGCATTGATCCGTTCATCAGCTTCTGATGAACACATGTTCGTCATCATTTAAATAAATTTGTGGAGGAAGTATTGATGATTTTGTGTTACGAGCAATGTTTTTATTTTTTATTGTTACTATTATAAAAATACAGTAGTATTTTCAGTACTCTGTGTGTTTCTGATTTAATTTCTTGATGGGAATCAACAAGACGTGGTCTGTCTAATCTTAATTTTAAGTTTATTCTTTAATCAATCCAACCGGACTTTCTTACATGTTGATCCTGGAAGAAAAAAGTGACTATTCATCTGTTTGTTCCCCTCGCAAGTAATTTGGTTTGTTCCTCATAAGCTCCTAGCTTAGTTTTTCAGGTTAAGGAGTTAGCAATTTTCAAGATACTGTTTTTTTTTATCTTCAAATTTCTAAGAATAATATTCCATCTCCTTCAGAGCCCAAATGGAACCGCTTGCACCAAGAAATTCCTTAATGTAGTCCACCATGGACCATTTGTGTGTCCACTTCCAAATGACCGAACACATGGAAGACCTTCCAGAGAAGTTGGAAAAAGCAATAGTGCCGAGGGCCAAGAGGATATTGATGCACATTATGAGGATACCATTCATGATCCACCTGTGGCTGTCATGAACCTGAGCAATAGCAATTTGGCAATGGAGAGGGATCTGGTAAACTAATATTTCATTAAAAGATTCAAATCTGAGTCATAATATGCCTCATATTCGATTGTATGTTTTACTTTTTCTTGTTTGATATCTTCATACTTATTGGATGAGCACTTTTTTGTTAGTTGTTTTTTGTGACAACTCTATTCCTCATGAGAAGGGGAGAAGGGCGAGGCATAACAAAGTCTTTGACAGTACAAGTGCATATCATGCTGATAATTAGAAGTGCTCATCAAGAGAATTAAGCTAAAAGCAGCTTCTTTATAATCAAATTTATAAGAAAATTTTAGCATTAATAAATGAGTTTGCCTGTACAACTCTCTAGTGTTTGCATGTCTAATAACACTAAATGGGATTAGGATTGGAGACTACTTTAGCACACCGTGCTAGAATCCACCATACCAAAACATGGACTTTTAGATCCACCACAACAAAGGCAGTCTTCACTGACAGAGGCTTCATGCCATATTCTAGGCATTGCACCAAGGAGAAAACTCAAATAGTGTCTTTTAGGCTACAAGTTTTATTTTTGATCTATCTTTTTATTAACTTTGCAAATCCACCCTATTGTTCTATGATTCACCTAACGAGCCTTGGTGTAAAAGTAAAATTGTTGTCGTGTGACTTTGTGGTCACGGATTTAAGTTATAGAAACAATTTCTTACAATACAAGGTAAGGCCGTGCACAACAGGCCTAATGTGGTCCGACCTTTCCTCAGAACTCCATCAGTGAGAGCTTTGTGCACCAAACTGCCCTTTTATAATTTTAAGTTAATTCCCTAACAACCTAACACTGTTCCCAAAGCTATGGTTGTTGTATCACATTTTTATAAAACTTTTCTTAAGATATGGCAGTTGTATAGCATTTTTATAATTTTTTTCTAGCCTAACCAGTACAAGACAATTTCTTTAGTTCCTCTATATTTCAATTCTTTAATCATTGTCCTATTAATAACAACTTCATTAACATCTCATAAAATAGTGAATTTATGATACGTTAGGAGCAATGATAAATTGATAGGTTTCTCTTATCCTAGGTAGTCCTCTTTACCTCTACCTATATTCATTATTGCAACTTTAAACACCCTACAGTATGTAGTATTCATATTTAGGACCCTATGCCAATAAAAAAAAAGTCACTCTTTAGCTGGTTTACACATATTTAAGAAATCTAACTTTTTACAAACAAATTCAATTCTATGATTTTATGAGAATTCAGTTAGAAAATGAGTTAATTCTTTATTGGAGTTGACAAGTTTATTAATTTGGTTGCAAGTATTTTAATCTATTTTGTTTTATCCCTTCATATAATACTGAATTGAAGTATATGTGCATAGAAGCTTGATTGTCATAATGTAACTTCATTGGTTCTCTGGGAATATGTCTCAACTCGGTCATTGACTGTTTAATGTAAATGATTTCATATGTGATAGAGCCATAGCCATGTATTGCACCTCTATACTCGACTTGGCTATGCAGTCGACTTCTTGAACTTTCAAGAAATCAATTTACCTCCCAAAAGAATACAATAACTTGATGAAACTTTTTAATTCAACTACTGTTACTTATAGATGAAACCTTTTATGGAAGAGGAGTGACAATGAGCAGGTGAATGATCTAAGGTTGGTAATGATGATGAAAATCAAGGAAGAAAAAAGCTTCATAAAACTTGACATGAGAGGGAGTAACTAATGTGGATAAATTTTCAACTAATCCTTACATCTTTGAGAGGATGATATGTGCCCACTGTAATGATCAAAGTGAGAACATAGCTTAATCCATGTGCCTCAGATATAACTAATGGGGCAAGGACATTTGTCTAGTTAACTTGGTCAACAGTTCGAGAGCATTATAAGGACAAATTAGACTCATCTGAACATCCTAGTCAATATTGAGTTCTGTAATTGGACAACAATCACTCTGAAGCCAATAAAAAGGAGCTAAATACAAGGTGAAGGTGGACTTCTGGCTACCTGTAGCAGTTGTCACCTAAGGCTTTAGGTGATCTTCTAGTAATAACTTGTTATCTCCATATTGGTTCATCCTTCAGCTGTTTCTATTTATCTCCACCTTGGCAAACCAACTCTCAGCCCTTCCCCTTCAGGATACATTCTTGATGCCCAGAGCCAATACCAATAACAACTTAGACTCTCTAACCTCAATTGAATAAAATCAACTTTGAGCGAGCTCCCTGTGGAATGCTGAGTTAACTCAACTTCAGTTTGAACGTCAGTTGAATTAGTGTTACCTTTTTCAGCTCTATCCAACTCCCCCAATTGAGTGCCAAGCTAGTATAGATGGTTGGCACCTGTAAGCTTGGTTTATAATGATTTGAGTTCATAAATTTATTTTTTCTTTTTTGTTTCTTATTTTAATTTTCGGAGTAAAATTTGGATTTAATGCTAAATGTTTTCTTTTTTTGGCAGATTGTTGAGAGGAGTGAGGACTTAACATCCATGAAGGATAGTATTATTACAAAGGAAAATGAATCCACTGTTGGCAATCAGAATCCCGGATCCCTCTCAGACCCTGACACTGCTAATAATGTTGATCAGAAAACTGAAGTTGGTATAGTTGATGATGATCAACTGAAAAATGTACAGGAAGTTGAACAATCCAAGGAACATGCTCTTGGACGATTAAAAGAAACCAACTTGGATTATAGAATAACTGCAGAAGAACATGAACCAGAGTCCAACAACCAGAGTCAAAATTTTCTCTTGAACTTAGATATTAGGAAAAATGGTCAACTTGATAGCACACATACTTTGACTTCATCTGACAGCTTTGGTCAGTCAACTGAAACCGGCACAATCAACAATGACAAGGGTCTTACAAATAGCTTAGAAGATGAACATCTTGGACAACTAAAACAGAAGAGCTTGGAGCCATATACCTTAGAAGGGGAACCAGATTCTAATGATCAGAGTAAGTTTATTCCGCACCTTGTTATGGGCGACACTAGGGAACTATCTGGAAAAAATGCTTCTTGGACACCCTCTGACAACTATGCTCAGTCAATTCTTGCTGATGACGGTGAAAAACTCATGAAAGGCTTAGAAGCTGAAAACATGGAAGAAGTTGCAAAAAACCAATTTCAAGATGTGCCACCCGAGGAAGGAAACTTAGACTCTCCTCCTTTGGCTGGCTCAAATGTCATGAATGTCATAGTGGTAGCAGCAGAATGCACTCCATGGTCGAAAACAGGCATTTACATCCACTTTAACTTTGAAACTAATCTTTTTTATAATTCCAGCCCTCAGCATTGCTGACATTTTTTTTTTCATGTCCTATTCTTCAATTCCAAAATCGACTTTGTCCTTTTGAGTGAAGGCATTTATTCTACTTTTAACTGTTACAAAAAATGTCATTATATTTGTTGCCCAGTATTTACACTTCTTGATGATTTTGTATAGGTGGGCTTGGAGATGTCGTTGGAGATTTACCGAAGGCATTGGCCAGGAGAGGACATCGAGTAATGGTAGTTAGTACTATGATTGTCCTCTTTCTGTTAGTCAACCTAAAGTGAAAAAAATGGGAATGTAAATAACAATTGGACATAAATACTAATTTATCTCCCCTTTCTTCAGAATCAATGGGTTTGCTGGCCTCATTTTGTTTAGAATTGAAATATTAGCCAAATATAATGGTTCACACTTACAAGTTGATTTGTTGATTAATTAGGTAGTGGTTCCAAAGTATGACAATTATGCTGAACTCAAAGAATTAGGTGTCCTGAGAAGGTACAAGGCTGACGGACAGGTATTTATCTGTTAAGCATTACCTTTGTATCAAATATTAGCACATAAAATATAGCAGATACATCAGAAGGCTTTGTATTCTATTTACAGGACCTCGAAGTTACTTATTATCATGCCTACATTGACTGTGTTGATTTCGTCTTTATTGATAGTCCTGTTTTCCGCCACATTGGAAATGATATTTATGGTGGAAACTGGCAGGTAATCCTTGTTCTTATTTGTCTTCATAACTAAACATTACGGATTATATCCTATTGTTTCCATAATCTCTCAATTGAACTTTGCATCTTGTTTTTATGACTATAAATATTAATAAAATCTTATGCCAAAAAATGTTTCTTCCGGTCTACATGTAGGATATACTGAAAAGGATGGTTTTATTCTGCAAGGCGGCAGTTGAGGTACTTTCTTGAACATTATAGTGCTCTCCATGATCATTCAATGTGGCACTATGATTCATGACCACAAGGACACAAGGATAAACCAAGTCTTATTGTTGTTATATGGAAGAAAATAACCAAATTAAAATCAACTCATAAAATTTTGTATTAGTTAACCTGCATCCAAGAGTTTTATTTAGATTTTATCAGATAAAATGTAAGAAATAAAGTAATACTTAATGCTCAAAATTTTTATCAAATGCTTATGATAAATTTCATATACAATTTTATAAACATATTAAAATATACTATTTTGAATAGAATTTTATCCTCAATAATAAAAGTCTCTCGACTCTTTAAATTTGAAATTGTTCAAATGTTGCGGAAAGCAAGAATGCCCTAATTTACAAAGGACTAGAGAAAGTCTCATTTTCTTTTCTCGTTGATCATTCAAACGTTTTATAAGTTGAATTGATTATAAGTGTAAGTCATTATGGCACCTAAAAAGTTGCACTCTACCAGTAATTAAGTTAAAATAATTAAAATTTAATTGGTTGTAAATATTTTTAATTAGATATTGACGTAGTCAAATTAATCAAGAAATATAAATAGAAGAAGAAACATAATTTAATAATTAAAACAATTAATTTCAATAAAATGTTAAACTATATTGGTAAAACATGATATGCAGTGATAGAAATTGTCACAATTTGACATTTTAAACCTTGGTCATGGGTTACTGGGTCTATTTGCAGGATATATAGTTTTTTTTAAAAAAAATTGATCGGCATAGGAAAACTGTTCTTGAATACATGCAATCATTGTTTATTTTTAAAAAGCTTCCAAAAATAGAATTAGAATACCTAATCCACTTGTGGCAGTATTCTTTAATTTGCTTATTGTCCTATTTGATGCTTGGTACTCAGGGCTTGAACCTGATCTATTGGTATTCTACCTAAGAACTTATATTTCAATAAGCAAAAATATGTTCTCATCATTTATTTAATCGATACTTTCATTTACATGGAACAATGTAAACAAAGTTATTTCAGCCTTCCAGGTTCCCTGGTATGTTCCATGTGGTGGCGTCTGCTATGGAGATGGGAACTTAGTTTTCATCGCCAATGACTGGCATACAGCCCTGCTTCCTGTTTATCTGAAAGCATATTATCGTAACAACGGATTGATGGTATACACCAGATGTGTTTTGGTGATACACAATGTAGCCTACCAGGTATATATGGTAAAAACTTTATTGGCATTGTTATTATCATGCAATCAACTGTTATAGATCTATTCTTCCATACTTGGTAAGATCCTAGCCAATATATTGCAACATTTGATTAGTTATTGACGGTAAGCAAGTGGATATCATTCTCTTATCTAAGCTGAACAAAAGGATATCATGTGTAGTTTGAGATTAAAAAGATAGGTTTTTATATCCTAAACTAGATCCTGAACAAAAGGCATATCATGTATTGGAATTGCCAATTCAGTTAAAAAACTGTAATAGGTTTAAAAAGATTAATGAAATGGACAACATGATATTTCTATGATAGTTCCTCGATGGCATCAACATAGCTGAAAAGAAGATGAAGAGAGAAATAGGAAGATACTTCAGCATGGCAAGATTCTTCTTCTCAGTTGCCATTCAATCCACTCTTACAACCATGCTGCGCTGCATGTTGTAGATGATTGATCGTTTCTTTCTTTTTGTAGGGGGATTGGTCTAATCTTTTAATGTCCAAGGCTAAACTTTAACAAGTATGATTAATATCTGATGAGCTTGCTTTTTTGGAATCACATAACCTTTGTTTTCTATTAAGTCATGTACAATCATCATTATTCCTTCAAATTTTGATTTTTATATATGATGTACCGTACCTTATGAAATGAATTGTGAATCACATGGATAGAACGACTATGGTTATGATAATAACCTATTATATCCACTAGTGCCCCGAGTATCAATCCACATAGCATAGATGAGTTAAACTTTATTTCTCTCATCTATTTCATTAAATTAAATAAAGTTTCTGTCCCTTGCAGGGTCGTTGTCCACTGGACCAATTCGCCTGTCTAGATTTGCCAGAACACTACGTGGACCTTTTCAGACTCTATGACCCTGTGGGAGGAGAACATCTCAATATCTTTGCTGCTGGTCTGAAATGTGCTGACCAGGTGGTCACTGTCAGCCATGGTTACGCTTGGGAGCTAAAAACATCTGAAGGTGGATGGGGCTTACATGAGATCATTAACGAGATCAGCTGGAAATTTCGGGGCATTGTCAACGGGATCAACACCCAAACTTGGAATCCTAAATTTGATGTGTTCCTAACTTCAGATGGTTATACCAACTATAATCTGGAAACTCTTCGAGTAGGAAAGCCACAGTGCAAGGCAGCTCTACAACGTGAACTCGGTCTTCCAGTGCGCGACGATGCTCCTATCTTTGCTTTCATTGGGAGGTTAGATGGTCAAAAAGGCATCGATCTCATAGAAACCGCCATGCCATGGCTTGTCGGTCAGGATTTACAGTTAGTCATGCTAGGCACCGGAAGAAGAGATCTCGAAGATATGCTTCGAAGGTTCGAATGTCAGTACCCCAACAAGGTCAGGGTGTGGATTGGGTTTTCCGATAAGATGGCACATCGAATCACCGCCGGTGCAGATGTGCTGCTGATGCCA
The DNA here is from genome assembly GCA_037177395.1 of Alpinia galanga. Taxonomy (NCBI): domain Eukaryota; kingdom Viridiplantae; phylum Streptophyta; class Magnoliopsida; order Zingiberales; family Zingiberaceae; genus Alpinia; species Alpinia galanga. Next base: position 2,962 of record JBAMHZ010456709.1, on the reverse strand, counting down.
TCAAAATTTGAGCCTTGTGGCCTGAACCAACTTTATGCAATGATGTATGGAACTGTCCCAGTGGTGCATGCCGTTGGTGGTCTTAGAGATACAGTAAAGCAGTTTGACCCATTCCATGATGCAGGGCTGGGTTGGACGTTTGAGAAGGCAGAGGCAAACAGGATGGTAGATGCGATAGCACATTGTTCGAACACTTATCGAAACTACAAGGAGAATTGGAAGGGGCTGCAGATGAGAGGGATGATGCAAGACTTTAGTTGGGATTATGCTGCTCAGCTTTATGAACAGGTCCTGGTTGCTGCCAAGTACCAATGGTAAATCACCTTTTGTCTATTTCATTGCGCTTTATTTTTCATTTACTAGTTTTGTGACCTGCACACCAATGCAATGCCATGGGCGAGCAGCAACTACCATGGAAAGAGAGAAGTATAGCGTTGCAACAGATAACTTTGATGATTCTAAGATAAATATAAAAACTTGTCCAGCTATGTATGTTAACAAAGTTGCAACTTGCAATTTAGATGCTATTTCCATTGCCTATCTCAGAACTTGTGAGGAGAAAAACTTTTAGTCATCTTAACACTCAACCATTTAGTTTTTTGGATGGCATAAAGCATTTTGGTGAAGGAACATGTTTGACATGTCATCCCAAATGTATATATTACTTAGTCTAATAAGAAAAATTTGCAGTCTTTATACACGCACTTAAAACTAATATCTACGGCAAGTCAGGACCTTCCCTCTCCTACAGCAAGTGCACACGGCAAATAACCCTATTTTATTTTTAGTAATTTACAAATAAAAAAAAAAATTATCCTGGTTTTATTTTATGCATGACTATATAGACTGTCTTATACTCAAACCGAATAAATTTTTTTTACCAGTTGTCATTTGAGGAACAACCTTAAACTGACAATGAATTTGGAGTATTTATAGAAAACACTGATCAAGGCAAGGCACAAGTAAGCAAACACATTCGTTCAGTCGATGCATTGTGCTTGGAAGGCACAACGTTTCCACAAGATGTTTCTCAAATCAGTCAATCCAGCAATAGGAGTTTTATACAGAGACTCATAAAACTTCGCATTTTGTCACCGACCAAACCAACCCTTCTGAGGCTGTACCTCCCCATCATTCATCAATTTGTCAAGAACCACATTTAGATCAACCGATTGACCATTCTCAGTCAGTTTCCTCACAGTTGCCCTGACTTGGTCCTTTGAGAACCCCATTGTAGTAACTTTCTCCACCACATCATCAATTGGTACTCTGGCCCCTGAAGAACCACCTGAACCAGACCCAGTTGGCGTAGCTTGTGGTAGGACACGAGCCACCGGCAGGCGTGGATAATTGCTGCTTCCACCAGGTGGCACAGAGGAAGCAAAGGATAAGGGTTTCATGGCAGAGTTACTTTGGCTTGAAGCAAACCCAGTATGGACATATGAATCTGAGTAATTAGGACCAGGTGGCCCATAGCTAGAGGAAAATGATGGCAGCCCAGGGCTCTGCTTGCTTGTAGGTGGTTCATACACGCTGGAATTGGGACCATAAAATTGTTGAGAGGGGGAATGCTGTGGAAAAGGGGCAGGTTGCCTGATGCTTGGAGGATAACTCTGAGGTGGAGGCACATGCACAGATTCTTCAGAGTGAGGGGGTATTGTAAGTGACTGCGGTGAGGGATTTACGAGTTGGTGTGATGCGGGTGTCTGGGGATACTGTGGAAGCTGAGAGGACTGATAGGTCTGTGGCAGGGGTGGGGGAGGTGCCGTTGCTTGCTGCTGCTGCTGAGCTGGAACTTGAAATGGTTTAGATGGGCCCTCTACTTGTGGAGCTGCTGAAGGAAAGTAAGGATCTCGTGGTAAAGATGGCACTGAAGGAACCTGTGGTTGAGGTAGTGGAGGGATCGGGAGTGGTGAATTGGGTTGTACAGGTAGCGGAGCATTTGGTACAGACGGAGAAGGAAGCATAATTGGCTGAGGTAATGAGACAGTGTGTTGATAGGATTGTTGGATGAGCTGTTGTGGTGGAGGTATCTGTTGCTGTGATTCAGGTTGCTCAGTTTTTGAACTTTCAGAATACTGCAGCTCTCCCTTAGGAGCATTCAATTGTGCAAGATGCAGCTGTGCCTCCACGAGATCTTGCTTATCCTGCAGAACTTGCACCCCAGCTTGTACCTGCAAGAGTACATTACAAGCTCAAAGACCAAACATGAAATTATAGGCCCTCTAACCAACATACAGCTGAACTGGAGGACTTTTTGACCAATTCAATTTTAGTTGATTTGTGCCATCTATCAGGATAGGGAACAAGGTTGACCTATACAACTGCATATGGATATAGTAGAATAATTTAATCCTCTAAGAACATCCATTCTGGTTAAATTTATTGCGTAGCTCAAAAAACAAATATGTCAGACAATTTTTGAGGAAATATATGCAGAGAGCATTAGAGTTGATTAGAGTATATTAAAGCACTTTGAGAGGCAAAATGCATCTATATATATATAGAAATAAAATGACAGGAAATGGTAGCTACTATTTAGCCTCATTTATCCAGAATGGATCCTTAAAAAATGCCAGCTGACTAGGTACTCAACAAAGCTTAGGTAATAGTATGTGAAGACTAAATTCGGTAATTGGACCTTGGGATTGTTCTCAGCTATAAAGATAAGCTTAGGAATAATTGAAAACAGGAAGCCACAAGGCTGATGCCGATCCAAATTGGTTGATCCAAATAGGAGTCAACCAATAAGAGACATGAAAGAGGTTTGATCAAAGAATCACATTGAAACCCACACAAGAAAAAATAACTCAATGAGGAGGCTATGCAAGAACTAATTAGAAGTGAATGACATCATATAATTCAATAAGAACATATAAAGCAGAGGCAAAAAAAATATAAAAAAAATTCTTAATCACATGAGGTTCATACTCACACTTCTTCAAAATTGTGTAATACATAC
>JBAMHZ010456607.1:0-20730 GCA_037177395.1 Alpinia galanga | reverse complement strand
AGTAAACTATTTAAGGAAGCATAACTTTTCTATAGATTTTTTTTTTCATTATCACTATAGAATCAACAGTGAGGACGCTAAGGACAAACGTATTTACCTTTTGAAACCAAGAAATAATTTGCCCCGCGTATAATATTAAATAAAAGTCCACTGAGTTATTTAAAATTAGATTTAAGGACAAAAAGTCAAAAGTGAGTTAAGTAAGCAATGAGCTCATCAACTCGCCGATTTGTTTCGTATAATTATTAAAATAATAATAAAACAAATAGGTAAATAATTTCTCTCTAAAAAAATAACAATAAATATAAAATAAATATTTTGAATAAAAAATAACTTAATAAAATTAGCTAGTGATGCGTGTTATAAAGATTTTTAATTTTTCTTTAAAATTGTTCTTATCCGTGATATTTATTTTTTCATTCGTATTATTTGCTTTTTATCAAAGTTATTGCAACGAATAAATATATTTTTAGGATAAAAGATATAATAAGATGTCATTTTAATATTCCTTTTAAATGAAATGCTTTTCGAGGGAAGAACAAAAGTTTTTTTTTTTAATTTTTACCCCTGAAATATTAAATTTTATTAAATCAACATTAATTTTAAAATTACTTTTTAAAATATATATTAAAAAAATAATTTTGACAGACGCAGTGACGTTTTTTGAGGGGGCGAATAAGAATACAAATATGGAAAAAAAATCATTTTAATCCTCTAATTTCTCATTTTACAATATTATACCCTTAGCATATGACAAATATTTAAAAACTGAAAAAAAAAAGTAAAATAAATATTTGAAAAATGACTTATTTTCATTATTTAAATTATTATAGATGAATAACATGGCAAATGCTTTTAAAAAGACGTATAAATTCAAATTCTAAATTTTAACAAAAATTTATAACGATTTACGAGATTATGATTATAGCTAGAGATTTATATAACTTGAAATACAAATCAATTATATATATTTAAATATATATATATTTTTATCATTGCTAATTCTTTTGCGATCTTTTTATTACTCAATAATGTACGTATTTATTATTTTATTTATTTTAACATCCTTATTTTATTCATACATTCAATTCATTATCCAAATTCAACTTCATATCATACAAAAAGTTTAATCATTATTTTATTAAAAAAATCTTTAAATTTTAAAAATATCTTAAGATCACAACAAAATAATTGATATCTTTTTCATTTCAACTATTCTATTTATATCCTATTTAAGTATTTATATTTATATAACATTAAATATTATATATTTTAAAAATGTTTTTAATATAATTTTATATTATTGAAAAATGATATGTTTTTTATTTATTTATGAATTGATTACTGTGACATGATAGTTTAAATTATAAGGGTAAAAATAGAAATAGCCAAAATTTAGTAGATTGTATTGTAAAAGATGTCCACTCTCATCCCACCATAAAGAGCCGTGGCCCGTTGAGAACACGCGGTCGTCCGCGGATCGCTCGCTCTCAGAATCCATCGCCTTTCTGCGCAGTTCGATTGGTTGATTGGGAACAGCCGAGATCTGTGCCTCTGTGGAAAAAAAGGTAAACAATTAAATCCAAGTCTGACTTTTTCCGTCGCTCCTGGAAGATCGATCATGGTATAGAAGGCGATTGCGAGGCGGATCCCGGATCCAAGGCATCTTGCAGTCGCTGACTTCCCGCCCAAGCTTGTTCGGCGTGGCGGCGTGCTGCAACTGCAAGGTAATCGGTGGAAGGACTTGATTGCTATTGTTTTGTCGTATGCTCCTTTTCGGGACTGTTCGTGTTTTGCTCTGATCGGCTGTTGTTGCTTTGTCTTCGGAAAGGGTTTTGTTGTTTTGTGTACTATCGTTCCTACTTTTACTGTGCGCGATCAGCACTTCAATTCTCTTAGTTTTGAGAAGTTTTTCTGTATAGTCCCGGAAGAGTGCTTCCCCTCCATTTGGTTTTGAGACGCTTCTAGTTCCGGTTCTGACTGATAAGCGGTTTCTAGTTCTTTGGTTTTGAGACGCTTGGTGGATGGGTCCTGAAGAATCTGTCCTTTTTCCCGGTTAAGCATAAAAAGATGGTTTCTTAAAAAGGCCTCCCACCCCACCCACTTTTTTTTTTTTTTTTGAAGAACAGAAAGAAAGCTCTTTTTTTGAGTGTATGCGAATTTCGCATCTGATAAATGAGTGATTATTATCTTTCCGTTGGCTTTGATATTGCAAGTGACTAGCTTCCTTGATTCTATGATTAATGGGCGAACCTCTCGCAGATATGCTTTGGAGTGGCTAAAACCTTTTTGTGAGCTTTGGTCAACTATTGCATGAATCTAAAAAAGATCCTTTATTTTGTTTGCTTTAAGGGAGGCAAATCTACGATAAAGAGGAAACTGAGTTGGGGATTGGAGCTTGAGGCTCTTTGGAGTCATGGGTTTCAAGCCGTTGGTATGGTACTGCAGACCAGTGAAGAATGGAGCATGGTCGACGATGGTCGAGAATGCTCTTGGTGCCTACACGCCTTGTGGCATGGTGAGCTTGATAGTCTGCATATCTCATTTGGTCCTTTTTGCTGTTTGCTTCTACCGGATATGGAGGACAAGGAGAGACTTCACTGTCCAACGCTACCGTCTAAAGTCGCCATATTACAACTATTTGCTGGGGCTAGTCACGGTATTCTGCATAGCAGAGCCATTGTATAGGTTGGTAATGGGTCTGTCAATTACAAATTTGGATGGGCAAACAGGCCTAGCTCCCTTTGAGGTGCGCACATAAATTACCTTTCTTTTCTTTGACGTATTGTTTCTAATAGTTGGTTTCATTCCACAATGGCAGAATATATGTTTAGTTGCTGAAGTGTGCTCTTAGATTAGTGAGTTGATGCATTCCAGCTGGTTGCTGTTCCATGTCATCACCATGCTCCTCCCCCTTTTAATCTAATAATTTCCATGCTCCTATTTTATTTTTTTCATTCTTGCTCAAGTCAGTTTCTATGTGCACATGGATTTTTAGCAGAAATTACTACCTAGCGAATTGCTTGATATCTGTCAATATGTTTACATGGATGAATGAATATAATTATGCACATCAATTTCTCCTCAGATTCTATGTAAAATATGATGTGGCCATCTTATTTTGAGCAAAGCAAGGGCAATATAACAAAATGTTGTTCCTTATGAAAGGAAATTTTCAAGGCATTATTCTCCATGTTTTCTTGTTATTAGGCAATTTTTTTATCATCCTCAACATTTTGGAAAATGGAAATAAAGAGAGTTGGATTAAAACATTTTGTGTTGATCTTATTTGATTTGTGGTCCCTTTTATATCTTGAAAGCCTCTTAGCCACTAAATTTGCTGTCTGACTATGATGGCCAATGATTGCATATTTAACAGACCAATATTGACTTTTATCTTGTAATTAGTTTTACTATATTTTATTTTGTAGCATGAAAACTTAAATTCACAAGATAACAATATGCCATCTGCATTTGCTTTCAGGTTGTTTCCCTGCTAATTGAGTCTGCAGCTTGGTGCTGTGTGCTTGTGATGCTAGGATTGGAGACAAAAATCTATATTTGTGAATTCCGGTGGTACATCCGTTTTGTAATGGTCTATGTTCTAGTGGGAGAGATTTCCATGTACAACCTTGTGCTCTCAGTGAGAAACCACTTTGACAAGTAAGTTGCTTGAATTGTTATTGTTATTACTTTTCATCAGTTGCACTGGCATACCCCTTCTAGCTGTTCGCCAACATGCATTAAGGTACCTTATTGCCGAAAGCCAGTATTCAAGCCATAGGGATGAAATGATTTGTTTTTTAATCCATGAAATAAGGATCTTGGTGTTGTTGCAAATGCAAAGCTACCTGGCTTACATCTCATTAACAAGTCATGAAATAGCATGCAATGCACAAATCTCATTAGGCTTTATTCTACTAAGAGTAAACCTTTTTTACTTCTAAAACCAAGCAAGATTTTATAGAATATTGATACTGTTAAAGAAAATTTATAACTCCCTTTGTCTTTGTGAGAAGGCTGTTTTTGTTTTTTGGAAGAAGTAATTTAAGAACTGTGAACATTTTTTCTTGTTGAGGTTTTTGATATAAAGTTGTATCACATAATGCATGTTGAACTTAACCAAAATCATTCATAACCTTTTTTCCATTAAAATTTTTTACTTCGTCAGATATCAAATACTCTAGAAATTCCATCTTACTATGTCCTGGCGACTTCAATGTTTGTCAGACCATTTTTTTTTCTACACCTAGAAACAGAACTAGTCCCTGATTACCTTTTTTTCCTTATGTGCAGATCAGTTTTTTTTCTATATACCAGCGAGATTGGAGCCCAGGTTTGTACCTTTTCATCCACATACCTTACTGATAGTCCATCATCATGATTAAGCTGCATTTGTCCCAATCGACTACAAGAATCTTATCTCTTCAACTGATAGCACATGCACATTATTCCTTTAGATGATCTTTCATAGATGAGATCACTTCTTCATAAGTTTTATTGTGCATTTGATGCCTACTCATATGAATATTTGATCAAAATGTAATTTCCTCCATCATTTGTCTATTGGCATGGCGATTTTGAGTTTTTTTTCTTTCTGTAAATGCACTAAAGATTATTGGTTTCCCACATGCAGTTCATGTTTGGTATCCTTTTGCTGGTCTATATTCCCAGTTTAGATCCTTATCCCGGATACACACCCATCAGATATGATACATCTATTGATGATATGGACTATGAACCACTTCCTGGAGGAGAGCAGATTTGCCCCGAAAGGAAAGTCAATATATTTTCAAGTGAGTACAATGAAGGAATGGACTTTTTAGGGACAACATAGCATAAATTCTCTAGTAACACCTGGAATTCTGACTTTTTCTTATTTTTCAGAAATTTTCTTTTCATGGGTGACTCCTCTGATGCAACAAGGCTTTAAGAGGCCCATTACTGAGAAAGATGTTTGGAAATTAGATTCTTGGGACCAGACAGAAACGTTGAACAGCAGGTTGATGGCTCTATTCCCTTAGTGCAGTTTCTTAAGAACTTCATTTGATTTTCCATATTTTAACTCAATTATTGCATATTCTTATCCTTTTACTCCAATTTGTTTCAGATTCCAGCAATGTTGGGCTGAAGAATCTAAGAAACCTAAACCTTGGTTGTTGAGAGCACTCCATCGCAGCCTTGGAGGAAGGTCTATTCCGAAAACACATATATAAATTTATTTATTTATATCCTGAACATGCCATTAATATTTTCTTATGTTAATATTTCAATGTCTTTACTTTTTGTGCAGATTTTGGCTAGGTGGCTTTTTCAAGGTATCATAGCAAGTTTCTATGAAATTTATATTTAGCGTTGTTTTTTTATGTCAAGTTTGTTGTCTGTGATTTAATAATCTCATTTGATGTTTTGACAACCTTCTGAAGTTGTATTGTTTTAGTTTGCGAGCGGTCTAGTCATCCTTGGTTTATTTGAATATAGGGTATTAAAGAACTACAACAGTCAATATGTTTTATTTTTTGAACATTTGTGGCTTTTTATGAAGTACAAGCAAAATGAAATTGATTCACGTCTCTGTTTGGTCTGAATATGTTCTCTCAGTTTCAAAGCATAAAGTTGGAGTAATTTATATTGGAAACTTTCATTCTTCTTACGAGTCTTCTTTCCTGTTTGGCGCAGATTGGTAATGATGCATCGCAGTTTGTTGGCCCTCTAATATTAAACCGTCTTTTACTGGTATGTAATCTTCTTACACCAGTTATGTATGTAATGTTCCTTCTGTTTATGCCGGTGACATTTTTATTCCGCTGTGTGCTTGTTTAGGGGTATGTTTCTTTGTTGAATTTTCAAATTTTCTATTTACTTGGCATTGCTCTCAAGATAAAAATTGATCTAATCAATTACATGTTTGCAGTCAATGCAAGCAGAAGAGCCAGCATGGCACGGCTACATTTATGCTTTCTCAATTTTTGCAGGGGTGGTATGTGATTCTAACTTGCATACTATCAATTTGTTTCACCACTTGATTCTCGCCAAGTTCATATTTCTGAATAACCAAAATTGATTTCTTGTGATATAGATGCACATAGTTAATACATGTGTTGATTTGAACAAAGATCAAAATTCTTGATTCTTTTGTCTATACCTTATTGTTGGGGTACTGGAGTCCTATTTGGAAAGTCAAGGGTTTGACTCCTCAACTGAGTATTGTGCATTTGTGAGCAAGCGGTATCTCTACAGTCCTGTCCGAGTAGGAGATTTCTCTCCTTAATATGTACTCATTTTGTGAGTGGGCTTGGTACAGTCAACCCCTTGACATGGTACTAAAGCCAAACCTGCAAACCCTTTAAGATTGCAGCTCAACCCTTTCTCCTTCTTGAGGCAATATGTATAGTAGTTGTAACATAAAAACTCTTGTCTGCTTTTGTCCAATTAAATTGTTTGGATTTAATCCATAACGTTGTAGTCTTTTTTACTTTGTATCACAATACTAGTGTTGTTACTAGTGTTAGCTACCCTACCTATTATCAATCCACATGTTTTAGTTAAAAAAAGAGAACAAAGAAAACTTGGCAACTTTTCCTGGCATAAGCTGTTGAGATAAATGGGTTATTAGTTCCTTCATATAGGTAGTATGAGATGCATCTAGATTAACATGTGACAGAACTTGCCAAGTGCTACTTCTAGAATAACTGAAGCCGAAGTGCCTAAAATTTCAAATTGACATGAATGTTTTAGTGATGATAAATTCTTCAATTGGCAAAAGCATGACTGAAATTGAATGCTTGTGGCATGTAAAATTGTGCACAATACAGTTATCGAGATTGGGCCAAGCTAATTGAGTGATATGGAAACAGGCGCAGAAATGCTACTGGAATTTAGAAGGTCACAAAGACATAATGTCCGAGGATAAATTCATTTTGCCTTACAAGGATTCAGTTAAACTTCTAGATCGCGCAAAACTGTGAAGAATGTGCAGTTTAATTAAAATGATTTGAATATAGGGGTTTATATTTATTTTAACAAGAATTTATTAGGGTATTTCCCTAGGTAGACCCCTCGTTGATGATGTAAACTACGTTGATATATTTACAATTGATCCTATTATATTTATAGTTTGCATCTTAAAACTCCTCTTAAAGTTGATCCAATAGTACTGTAACTTGTCAACTTGTTACAAATATACTTATTTAGAATCTCTCAACGACCTGGAAATTTGCTAGCTGATCATTGATATTAAAAAAAGAGGTGAGGATCTCTCTTGACTGCCTGCACCTTTTTTTGGATAAAGTAATAATTAATTTTAATGTATTATGTCCTCTCATGAAAGATAAAATCAGAAGCAATGTGCATGACAATTTGATTATTAGAATACAATTCCATTGATTTACTTGGAATGCCTAACTCAATTTTGAACTGTTTAAGTTAGATAAGCTCGCATGTAGGCTATGCAAAAATTATAGTTGTGTATTCTACCTTTTCACTCTACCTCGATTTAACTATTTACTTGCTCTTCCAAGATATTAGATTGTCTCTAAGAAGAACATATTATGTTGATATGGATTCTTACCTACAGTAGAGTGTGCCCAATTTGCATCTAAATAGCTAATAAACCATAGATGACCATGGTCATAGACTCATGGTATAGGAGATGCTTTCTATGATCACTATTAAGATATCGTAAAATCATCAAGGCTAATGGTTATGAGACAAAGCTTTAAACAATTGATTACTCATAACAAATAAGTTTTTAGGCCTGGTGACACTAAAGTAGTTTGTCTTTCTTATTAGTATCTTGAATTTCCTTGGTTCAAATAATACCATGTTTGTAATTCCTTGAATCTTGGTGTTGACTTGATCATACAAAAATTTAAACATCTTGACTAGGTCTGGGAAGAAGCGCATAGGCTATTAAAAGTTTGTGTCCTGTATATGCTATGAATGGCTCAAGCATCCCAATGAACCTTCAAAATGGGTTTGCAATTTGATGCAAACTACACTAGGATCATTAATTTCTTTTTTTGGACAATATCTTGTTTTGATAATAAAACCAATTGCTATACTAGCTGTGAAATTATACATTTAAGTAGAATCCAACATCAGAAGTAAGGTCTAGTATAAATAAAGTGGTCATGTGATGAGACCAAGCTTTTCCAAAAGTTATTCCATTGCTCAAATTGAAACAATTGTAGAATTGGTCAATGGCGAGGCAATTGATTCATCAGCTTTCTATGTTTTCAAAGTGAAATGACTGCATATCAAACTGTTTGAGAGGAAGAACAAGCAATTTTGCATGAGATAAAAATGAATAGAATATTTGAACTTGATAATATTGCAGCGAATAGTATACAATTTACTTAGAAACGCCCAAGAGTTTTGGAAAAAGAACAAATGTTGCAACTGGGCTTCTGTAACTTCCTACAATTGCAAGCCGCTGTGCTATACCATTGCTCATCTGTACCTCCTGCATGATGTATGGTTTCACTCTCACAGGCTGAGCCAGAATATTATCTCCTTCAAGTAGCTTAGAATTTATATCAAGTAGAAAGAACTTTAGGAGCAGCTGAAAGAATACCGTATTGGTGCTCTTGAACTCTGTTAAAGAAAACCAACTCCATGTTCATCATATATCTGTCACCAAACTTCTGACAGAAGTATTTTTTTTTCCTTTCTGTTTTTGCAGATAGATTCATCAGTTTGTATCTTTCCCTTTTCCTTTGACATCAAGAAGTAGAAGATCATGTTGTCAGCAGTTTTTTTTTTAATTGTGAATTTCTGGTTTTCAGGCATTGGGAGTATTAGCAGAAGCGCAATACTTTCAGAATGTTATGCGAGTTGGTTTTAGATTGAGAGCTACTTTGGTATGCTACACTTCTCTTTCCATTAGCTAAGTTACCTAAATTCAAATTTTATTTTTGATGTGCTACCATTGTTCATGTTATGACACTATCATGCTTTCCCAGCCATGCTTGTTCCAATTATTTAGGGTTGACTATGTATATTGTATCCCTCCATTGAATTTTATACAAGGATACATGGCTGCTAATAATCTATTTTTTGATTGCATAGTAGATGTGGATTCTTCTGCAACTCTTGTATGATATTTACATACGCACACATACCCTTAGCCTATTTTCTTTTGATTGTTGTATTCTTCAAATCTTATTATCATATTGCTCCTCCATTGGCAGATTGTTTGCATGCTCTAGAAATATAAGTAATGGCTTATGCATCAGGTGATTAATAATTTGTACATGTCCATGGCCAGATCTCTTGTAGATGTAAATTGATATCCTACATGAAACTTGGAAAGTAATAGGGCTGTCATTTGTCAATGCTTCTCATACTGTATTCATCCTATTTACATTGGACCTTTACTGACCAATATCATAATCAAACTGTGTTTGTCCCAATTATTTGGGATTGACTAATTTTGGCTTTCTATTGAGCTCTATGCAAGATTATTTTATTAGTATCATTCAAATTAATGTTAAATTGTTTTTGTTATTTATTCTTTGGTCATCTCTATCCATTACACCTTGAATTCTAAAAGATTCAATTCTTGTAACTATAGACTCTATTGTGTGTCTTTGAACATATTCATACCAAGGTTAAAATCGGAGTTGGGTTTCAAAGCCTGATTGTAACGAAATAGTTTATTATCATTATGCTATGTTGACAAATGGCGGGACCATTTTGATAAAGGGAAAGAAGAAGAGTAGGAGGAATCCTACTTGGAGGAGGCATCAGTGATGCTGGAGAAGGTTTCTAATGAGTCATGACAAGGGCATAAAATGTGGGATTGAGAAGGTTGAGTCATTTTGTGGGTATGGAATCCCAACACCAAGTGAGGGCATGGAGAAAGTGGAGAATGTTTTGAAATAATGGAACAGGGCACTGGATAAAGTTTCTCACGAGGTTAACAAGGGCATGAGATTGTGCTAGGGAAGGGTATTGTGGTTTGTCAATGTTCCATTGGCTAGGAGAGTGGTTTCTATGTGTGAAAGCATTGCAATGGTTTGTGATGAGCTCTTATTGGTCCTTGCAAAGACTTCTATGAAGGATGAGTTCGCAAATCACCTCCCACATCCATTTCTCATTCGCTGAGTTATTCTTAGTGAGAAATTGAAAATTCTCAATCCAATTTTTTTCTTATTTTATAAACTATTGGAGCTATGTCTAAATGTTTATATATATATATATAGAGAGAGAGAGAGAGAGAGTGTGTTTTTTTACGCTGCGTGACACCGCTATGCGCAACTGTGGCGCCGCTGTTCTCCATCGATTTCGTCACCGTCGATCGCGATTGAGCACTATAGCTAATGTTTGAACCTTAGGCAATGCCAACGCATTCAATCAGGGCCGGATTCTAGCCGAATCGTGGCTGGAATCCGGCGGTGCAAAGGTGATTTCGACGGTAATAGGGCAAAGTTACTGTGCATTCCTCGTTATCGCACTCAATTGTACATAGGTGCGTCGCACAACATGTCACTGCGTACCGCATGGTGCGTGACTTGTGTGCAATTGGGAATGCACAGTGCCTTCCTCGCGTGCGCTCCCTCAGTATCACTGGCATCGGTTGGATTCTGGCCGTGATCCGCCCAGAGTCAGAGTCCCACCAGATTCTAGTTGGATTGCGGCCGGAATCCAGCCCGATAGAGGCAATGATGTTGGTATGCATCGCAGCTACGATTGGGCGTGATTTGGCCATATTTCGATCGGAATATGGCCGTAATTGGACGACACAGACGCCCGACTGGGTTTAGGGGTTGGCTATAGCGTGGATGGTGGTTGACGACGAAGAATTTAGCTGGAGATCGTGGGAGAGAAGACACCGTGCATTTCCAATTACTGTGCATTCCGCATGATTAGATGACTGAGATCGAGCTGTGCATGGGCGCAAACTGATTAGTTACGCAAGGTAACATGACTCTATATGTATATATATATATATAGACAACACTTTTATCCATAGAATTTGGTGGGTAGAATCACAATCTTTTCTTTTCTTGTAAAAATGTTTTCCTTTAGCCTAAGACAGACATAATGTCTATATAAGACTCTATGGGATCCTCTCAATTTTGATCGCTCATTCGTGATTCCATTATTGGTATTAATATTCTTTTCTTATTGAATAATAAATCCAAGATATCTAAAACTTTGCTTACAAGAGATTTCAGGTTTGCAAGATATATCTTCTGCGGTGCTAGTCAGTAGTCACTACTATTCATTGTATAACGTCCTTCCATGTGTTTTATCAACTAGTATTCGTAGACATTGTTGCGAGCAGCCTGATTGGGTACTAATACAGAAATTGTTTTTTGAGTTCTTGTAGTTGAGTACAAGCTCTGGTTTAACAAAATGCCCAAACTCCAGAGTTTTTGAGAAATTTAATATTTCAATCATTATGGTGAATTTTTTTAGCACCATTTGCTGCAGTAAGCATGTAATTGATCTGCTTTTATGAAGTGTAAGGAGTATTGACTCCTTATCATAATCAAATATTGTTGTAACTTGTGTTTTTACAGGATGTTTTTGAGTTGGGATTGAAGGGGAGCCTTGGCGCAACAGTAAAGTTGCTGCTTTGTGACCCAGAGGTCACGGATTCAAATCCTAGAAATAGCTTCTTGTGAAAAAAAGCAGGGAAAGACTGCGTACAATAGATTCTTTCCCGGACCCCGCATGGCGGGAGCTTCGTGCACCAGGCTGCCCTTTTTTTTTTTTGAGTTGGGACTGTTATTAAATTGACAACAGTATGATACTCAGTTGCTATACGTATCTCACCGTACCTCCAAAATTTTATGGACTGCTATTGTTTTGGAATTTCATTTAGTTTATTTATTCGGGTTTTATGTTTACTTTGGTTCCATTGTTGGCTGGAAGGAATTATTTGATCGGTCTTTTGATTACAGGTTGCAGCTGTGTTTCGGAAATCACTGAGACTGACTCATGAGAGCCGTAGCAAATTTCTATCAGGAAAAATAACCAATTTGATGACAACTGATGCAGAAACACTTCAGGTTCTTACTAAATCTACTTATATAAATGAAATTATGCTAAAGAAATCAGTTCATCATAACTGCTAATATTGCTAACAAATCATCTACTAAATTTTTTTTAGTCGGATGGAAAATTAGAAAGTGTTTCTGTAGGCTTATACCTAACGACCAGATTCTGTTCTTAAGGACATTTTTATGCACAAGGATAGTACACCATGGTTTATTAGTTCCATCAATTACTTTACTATGTGGTGTTACTTTAAGCTGTGTGGCATAACTGAACCTTCATGTCTTTCCACCCTCTTGCAGCAAGTATGCCAACAGCTTCACAGTCTGTGGTCAGCTCCTTTTCGGATTATCATTTCAGTTCTTCTTCTCTATCAGCAGCTTGGTGTTGCATCTCTTGTTGGTTCATTGGTGCTGGTTCTTTTGTTTCCGATACAGGTAATTGACATTATGGAATTGTTCATCTTTCAGTTTATTCCTTGTCGATTGAATTGATATAGAAAGGAGGTAAAGTCTCAATGCAAGTCATCATGGAACAAGAAGGTAGATGTTTACCCTGTTTCCACCTTGAAATTATCTGGGCAAAAACAAACTAAGATATTTATAAATTAGTTTTTAAAATACTCTACTTGCATGTCTCCTGACATAAGTTGTCTTCCCAATCCATATTTTTTTTGTCATACATACATTCAGATATATTTCTGAATGATAGTTTAAGCATCTAGTATAATAAAATTTTCAACAGTAAGGCCACATTTTTGTTTGCAAAGTATTCTTATTTATACTTCTTTTAGGTTTTACTTTGGATTTTGTCATTGGTAGAGGCTAATATAATGGAGAATAGAGGCACACTGGCTAGTTGGTTGCTGTTTTATAATGCCTGCTTGGATTTTGGAGCATAAGACCCCTGTCTTCAAGCATGTGTTCATTAAAACCCTGGTTCATTGGTAGGATCCTTAAATATTTATCCTACTGTTATTAATATAGCCAATGCAATCAAAAACGCTATTAGGCATGGTTACAAGGGTTAGTCCATGGAACAAGGTGCATGTCACTTGGTTCAGTGTGGAATTGTAACTACTACTTACTGATCTACCAATATAGTTCATTTCATTGTTTTATATCTCATATTGTGCTAGTCGGTATGATGAATTTTCCATTCCGGCTGCTGACCCCATTATGCAAGAACTTATGATACTCCTAGTACACGAATAATCTTCTCTGCGTAAGTCCCAAATCCTGAGAGATTGGGGTTTGAGTATTCTGTGACTGTTTTCCATGAGTTGCATGCCTGCTCAAGTTTTCCATGAATGGTACATCTCATCTGCTACCTCATTCTCCTCCTCTTCTATGATGCTATCATCTTCTGCAAGCTTTGTGCCTACACAAGTCTTCCGAAGTGCCAATATCTCTTCCTTCGCCTCCTTTTTTATGGTGTGATTGTCTTCCACGAGCTGCATGCCTGTGAGTCTCTCAGTACTGTACGTCTCCTTTGTCTCATTCTCCCCCTCCATCTTATCATCCGCATCTGCTTCTTTCTCCTTGTATGTCTCTTTTCCTCCTATGTCTAGGATTCACGCTTGACTCATTCGTCAATGTTTATGATCTTTTCACCTGTGTGCCTTCGGGAGTGGTATGTCTCCTCCTCTTAGGATTCATACTCAGCATAAGCACTAACATCTCCAACTGACAGCTGATGTCTAGAATTTTAAGTTTAACCATAGGTCTAAATTTTAAACCTTGATTAATTCTAGTTACTCTTATTCACAAAAAGAGATTGCAAGGAGAAAGCTTCATATTATTTGTCATTCTCATATACGAAAGTAAGAATGAGAGCCTTGGCGCAATGATAAAATTATTGTTTTGTAACCTAGAGAGCATTGATTTGAGTCTTGAAAATAGCTTTTAGCAAAGTAGGATAAGACTGCGTACAATAGACTCTTTTTCGGGACCCGGGACCCCATATGGTGGAAGCTTTGTGCACGAGTTTATCTTTTTTCTCATATACCAAAGTAACTAAAGTTCTTGTCTTCCAATTTGCTGTCCTGTAAATAAAGATTATCTACTATGTCTTCAACATATGTTGCTTGTTCATTTTTGTATGGCAGCTCTTCAATTTTTTTATGAATGAGGGTAATTTAGGTGTTTTTTTTTTCAAAAATAAATGTTTAGTTGAGTTTCTTAAGAGCTGTGAAAAGTTTAGAATGACTCTCTTTGTGAAACCGAGTAGTAATATATTAGTCACAATGATTTTACTATTCAGTGGTTCATTTGAATATATATATATATATTTGATTTGTTTTAAGTCAGCTTTAGATTCCACAAGTAGATTAATATCTTGTTTTCTTGGGATTTTCCTGATCTTTAGATATTCCAAGAATTTGTTAAATGATACAAAAAAAATGTCCCTGATCTTGCATGTTAATTTGAATGCAGCAAACTACTCATATACATGTTTTGTAAATGTAGTGCAGTGCATGGAGTTTGTCCTTTTTACCCATATGCATTTTGTAGCATACCATTTCTTATCTCAATGGAATATTGTTTTATTTGCAAATTGTTCTGTGGAAGGATGCATCAGCCTACAGGCTAACTTCTGAGAATGCTAGTACCGCAAGTCTTTTTATGTCGGCGAGCAGCATTCCTATAGTATTTCCACCTTGCTGATCTTTGTTAGTTTGATGGTGTGTCAGACGGTGGTGATAAGCAGAATGCAAAAACTTTCTAAAGAAGGCCTGCAACGTACAGACAAGAGGATTGGTCTCATGAATGAAATATTAGCGGCTATGGACACTGTGAAGTATGTTTCAGTTGGTTAACTATTTGAGGAAATCTATTATTGTGGGAATGATTAGTTAAAACATTTGGTGTGTAGATGTTATGCATGGGAGCAGAGTTTCCAGTCAAAGGTCCAGACTATCCGCAATGATGAGCTGTCATGGTTTCGTAGTGCTCAGCTAATAGCAGCAGTAAGGCCAAAGCAAAATCTTTACTCTTTCCCTCATGGAATATAGAATTCACTTTTGTGCAGGATTCTGATTTTATTGCATTTTCTTCTACATTCCATTTATTCTTATGGGTTCCGCATTTTTTTTGCAGTTTAATACTTTCCTTTTGAACACCATTCCAGTTTTCGTCACAGTTGCCTCATTTGGGGTCTATTCGCTTCTTGGAGGAGATTTAACACCTGCAAAGGCATTCACATCACTGTCTCTGTTTGCCGTGTTAAGATTTCCTCTTTTCATGCTGCCAAATTTGATAACTCAGGTTTAGTACTCTCTGACAGGCTTTAAATCCATTTCTTTTGGTGTGATTAAAAGGTTCTTAAAACTTTTGATACTCCTTAAAAATATTCCTTGGACTTGGTATTGAGTATCCAGAAGGACATTTATCTAGGTGTTTGATACAACTTTCTAAAGTTTTTTGCACGTGATCAATGGGCTTGTAACTTGTAGGGATGCAGCTAATGTCTGACATGGGTTCAATGGAGTTGAAATGAGTCTGAGCATCAATGCTTCTTATTTTGAAAAATTACATTACTGATCCTGTGAGTCTGTAGATGTTGGGTACTTAAAATTTTTTGAGGGCTAATCTTATCACTGGGTAATGTTCCTACTATTTGACTTCAGCTAAGGGCTATGGTTATAGAAGGGATCTCTTTACTACCAATTTGGTGGGTTATGAAGCATATAATCTTCATTATCAATGACAAAATTTCTGATGGACTTTTGTATTTATACACTGGTATTATTAGTGAAATCAACAGTCAGTCCTTTAATCCTTTGATTTTCTCAAAACATTGTTAAATCAACATTGAAGGGGAACTTTGGCGCAATGGTAAAGTTGCTGTCGTATAATCTAGAGATCACAGGTTCAAGTCATGAAAACAGATTTTTATAAAGTATGGTAAGACTGTGTACAATAAATTCTTTTTCAGAATCCTGCATTGGCAAAAGCTTCGTGCATTAGACTGCCCTTTATTGTTGAATCAACACTATGTGAGATCGCAATCTCCTTTCTTAGATAGTATGAATGTTTTAGATCTCATTATTTTTAGTAGCCTTGATTCCATACAAGTGATTCTGTAACTGTCAAGGTGTAAAAATCTCAGTCATCAGCAGTTCGATGAGGGCTAATACATGAACCACCCATTTTTGGCGATTTAGCTATACACAGTATATTTATATTTTTTGCCACACGTTACTGTACATATAAGTTACCAGATAAACCTCACACGTCGTTCTTTATTTATTTTATATTGTTTTAATTATTTATATTTTTTTATTCTATACGGTAAGTGTGTTTGAGAGATATTTAAGACAAACATTGGATCAAATGTTATGCACTTGTACTAGTCCATGCTATGGGTCAGTACAAGTTGGATTGTGTTGATCATGTTTTGGACTGGTGCTACTCCTCTAATCCAAAATGAGAAACATCTAATTTCGTAATTAAGTGAGATAATATTCCAATGAAATACCTTCACAAAGTATGGTTCCTCTAGTGCCAGAATTACTGTCATCCATGGAACAGGTGAGGCTTTTGCAGCAACCAAGCAAGACCAATCCTGGAGTTTTCGCTGAATAAATTAGATTAGTTAATATAAAAATGGTAAAGTTGATGTCTTGTGGTCTAGAGGTTACGGGTTCAACTCCTGGAAACCTCTTATAAAGCAAAGCAAGGTTGCGTATAATTGACCCTTTCTCAGGACTCCGCATAACGGAAACTTTGTACACCGAACTGCCCTTTTAGTTAATATAAAAATGGTCTCATATCTACTATATTATTTCTCTGCATGTATTAGAGTATAAAAGGTGCACAGTAGCACCCTTTTTATTGTGTGAATAAGAAAGTGTTTTCCACCAATTCAACTTATATCACAAAAAGATGCACCATTATGCAGAATCTTAAAAGATCCATCACTTAAGAGAACCAGGAATTATGAATTACGTATTGAGGAGATTGAGGAGATGGGGAAAGACAAAACTACAAGATAATTTCTTAGCATGTCTTTGATAAAGAAATATCTTGTACTATTTTCCTGTACCGGCTCTATTTAAACTCAACAGCAAATGTGCTATCACGGAATAATCGAATAATCTTCCACTTTGATGGTTCCTTAGGAGCACACAGGAATATGCAATCTGAATGCTTGATTTTGTGTCCTGATCCTATCCTTCAGAAGCCATGCTCGATTGACCAATTTTCATAATTTTACCTTTCAATTCAACTCCTCGTGGTATTTTTCTGCATCATGAATTAGGATAAGATTAAAGAAATAGCTCAGCATTTACCAATCATATTATGCATTATGATTCCTGAAACCTATTTATTTTTTTCAGGTTGTGAATTGCAATGTGTCACTCAAACGTTTAGAGGACCTACTTCTAGCTGACGAGAGGATTCTTTTGCCGAATCCACCTATTGAAGCAGATCTGCCTTCCATCTCAATTAAGAACGGAAACTTCTCTTGGGATTCAAAGGTTCTCTAGTATTATCGTGATGCTTTTTTTGGTTAAATTGGTATATGTGATAAACTTTACATAAAAGCTTACTAAACATGATTTTAGTTGAAACCTTGCTAATTGTTTTAGTAAAACCTACAAACCAAGAGCATAAAAGCCGCATTATTATTAGTTTCTGTATTTTGTTTGTTTCACAATTGAAGTACCAACATGGCCACTTTGTCCAACTTTTGGCATCAGGTACTCTGCTTTACTGAAACTATTTGGAGAAAAAAATTAGTGTACGGGGAATGAAATAAAATTAGGAAGGGGGCATGTTGTTAGTAAGTTGATTATATATTAATTTTAAAAATTTCTTAAAACATATGTTCTAGGCCGATTTACTATATACTATCTTCCTTTGACATTCCACGTGGTAGATTATGGATCCTCTGAACCTGATTATAGGATGTTGACATCCTTTTTTGTGAAAACCAATATATACTCTAGCTTATAACTCAGATATAACAATGCAATCATATCAACATGATTTTCTTTATAACTTGTATGATTTATGTTTATTGTTAGGAAAGCAATATATAAATTAGGTATTTTCATTTTTCATATATAAGTATGACTTTGAAATTTTGCACTTATAGACCGTGCACTACCCAACCTAATTCATCTGAATTGCTCCATATGTTTCTTCAGTTCCCTAGACTCAAGTACCGCAGGATATATTTGAAATGATAACGTACTAATGTAACAGGAATTGTCTTCCATGCTTTCACATATTGCTTTGACTTGTCTAAAAGTTCTATATTCAAAATTTTTTTGTAGCTCTCAACTGTACTAACTAAAGGTTATGCAGGCAGAAACTCCGACACTATCAAATGTCAATTTGGATATACCTGTTGGTAGTCTAATTGCAATAGTTGGAGGTACTGGGGAAGGAAAAACATCTTTGATATCAGCCATGCTTGGGGAACTACCACCAGTAAAAGGATCCAATACCTCAGTGACCATTAGAGGAACTGTTGCATATGTTCCTCAAATTTCGTGGATATTCAATGCTACTGTGAGTCCTAGGACCATCTTTATTCAATGCTACTGTGAGTCCTAGGACCATCTTTACTATCAAATTAATTAGTTGTTGATCTAGATTTTCTTTTTCAATACAGGTACGTGACAACATATTGTTTGGATATCCTTTCCAACCATCATCTTATGAGAAGGCAATTGAAGTTACTGCTTTACAACATGATCTTGATTTGCTTCCAGTAAGTGCATGTGCCGTAGAATAAATCTTTAAGCTCTACGATTTATATAGTTTTTCTCCTCTTTCCTCTTTATGCACTTTAAAAAAACACTGAAACCGTGTTTTTCAACACACATACATTTATATGCATGCAGGAGAGTTTATGAGTGTGGATCATCAAAAGTTGTGTCTAATCCCTTAAAATATAGATGAAAATCTACAAAAAAAAAAAAGAAGATAATCCTGCCTTCATTTTGCCTCTTGTTCACTTCTTCTTTTTTGGATAGAAAAAGTATATTAATGAAAAGTGTTAACTACCTCATATTCTAGTCAAGTATTGGCTTAGAATTCCTGATGGATTTTTATATTCTAGTTTGTATGGTATAGATAATCTGTGTAAATTGATTACAAATTCTAAATCCTGTTTTTGATGAGGAATATATTCCTTGACAAATTTCCTTGCAATTTGTTTGCCTAGGGTGGTGATCTTACAGAGATTGGTGAAAGGGGAATCAATATAAGTGGTGGACAAAAGCAAAGAGTTTCCATGGCCAGAGCAGTATATTCTGACTCAGATGTGTATATATTTGATGATCCTCTGAGTGCATTGGATGCTCATGTTGGTCAACAGGTATCCCATCCAAACCATCATCAATTAAATTATCCTATCATTGTACTTGGCAGTTTAGATATCAGATGTCTTTCTTGTTTTAACTCCTAGAAATTCCAGTTTCTGGTGTAGTTCAGACAAACTAGAAAAGCAGGATCTTTGCTTTTGCCTAATGCACCTAACTTATTTGAAGTTAAAACCTACTTAAATGGAAATGGCTACCCTTTATATTTTGCTATTAATGCCATTTTTTATCTAGCTTTGCACTGTAAATTCTTGTTCATTTTTTATTTTTAATGTCTTCATTATGTTCTTAGTCTGTAGAAAGTATGAGATCTTTATTCAATTATTAGTCTTTCTTCATTACATTCTCATTTATGATCCATTTCTTTCCAGGTTTTTGATAAATGCATCAAAGACCAACTCAGAGATAAAACTCGTGTCCTGGTAACTAACCAGTTACATTTTCTTCCAAGTGTGGACAAGATTATCCTTGTTCATGAAGGAATGGTGAAAGAGGAAGGTACCTTTGATGAACTCTATGCTAGCGGAGCCCTCTTTCAAAAGCTGATGGAGAATGCTGGGAAAATGGAGGAACAAATAGACAACAAACAAGGAGAAAATGCTGAAGAAAAGCCTTCTGAAAATAGACAGTTGACGCTTAATCCTTTGTTGAAGAGTGAAGAGAAAACAAGTAAAGGGAGAGAAGGGAAGTCAGTTCTTATTAAACAAGAGGAACGTGAAACAGGTGTTGTTAGTTTGCAGGTTCTCGCAAGGTAATTATATAATGATTTAAGATTGATTGTAATGGGTTTTCTTAGCACTTTATTCCTGTATTCATGTGGCGAGCAAGTTGCCTTTGCTGTTACATTTGACTAAAACATTTTTTTTACACCTAGTTGTTTTTTTATATAAAATTGTGTATATTTCAATATATATATATTTTTACCTTATATTAAATGTTATTTTAACTTGGATCCATCTCTCAATATCTGTATATCCATTCACTTGCTTGCTGACCACTAAATTTTCTCTCCTTCGGTCAATTTAATCTTGCTGATCAGGTTTTCTGCAATCGAACCCTTTTCTCTTTCTTTCTTCTTTTTACCTTTTTATATAATTTAGAATTATTTAGTCGTTCATGTCCTTTGATGGAATACTTGTTTACTGTGGCTTTTGTGTGAGAATTTTTTCGCATTTTGTGAATTTCTAAAGGATTTGCAATCTCCATAGCAATGGATCATATATATATATATATAGATGGAAGCTACCATTAAACCAGGTCAAATTTATTTAAAATGAACTTTTTTTCATAATTATATTTGCTTTCACCCTTACAAGACTTACATATGGTGTTCATTGACTTAGAAAAGGCTTATGATAGAGTTCCTAGAGAAATTATATGGAGAACTC
>JBAMHZ010456503.1:0-20731 GCA_037177395.1 Alpinia galanga | reverse complement strand
TCGAAGAACAAGCCGAAGCCGCCGATCATCGTGACGCAGGACAGCCCCAACGCGCTCCACTCTCACGTGCTGGAGGTGGCTTCCGGCTCGGACGGGGTCGAGTGCGTGACTGAGTACGCGCGCCGCCGCGGCCGGGGCGTCTCCGTGCTCAGCGGAAGCGGCGCCGTCGCCAACGTTGCCCTGCAACAGCCCGGGGCGTCGCCTCCGGGGAGCGTGGTGGCGACCCTCAGAGGGCGGTTCGAGATCCTGTCGCTCACGGGGACCGTCCTGCCGCCTCCGGCCCCGCCTGGCGCCGGCGGCCTCACCGTGTTCCTATCCGGAGGGCAGGGGCAGGTGATGGGCGGCAGCGTGGTGGGCCCGCTGATGGCGGTGGGGACAGTGGTCCTGATGGCCGCGTCGTTCGCCAATGCCATGTATGAGCGGCTGCCATTAGAAGCCCAGGAGGAAGCATCGGCCGTGGAGGGGGTACAGCAACACGGCCCCGGCGGTCTGCAATCGCCAGGAACCGCTACCGGTGAAAGCGGTGACACCGCCGGCGTTCCCTTCTACAATCTCGGGGGAAGCTACCAGCTTCAGGGACAGGGAGAAGGATTTGGGCCCGGGTGGGGCAGCGGCGGCGTCCGGCCACCATTCTGAATCCGTCTTTCTCCAATTTTATTTAATTAATTGCTAGGCACCTCACTTCCACCGTTGCTGACCGAGTCCGGTCCAACCCCACCATTGGCGTTGGAACCGAGGAGATTGAGCTTTGTCTTGTTTAATTTAACATTGCTGCGGCCTTCGTTAATTTCTCCATGGATTGCTTGTTAAACATGCTTCTGCTTTGCCTGCATTTTAGTGTCGATTACGATATCAAACAACAAACCAACATTAATTTCAAGTTGCTCCTTGATTAATTTTAGATTTTCATTATCTGATGTTCACCAAAAAGCGTCCCTCTCGCAAGAAATTTATGCGTGCCAGATTTTCCGAGTCGTTGATATATGACAAGAGAATAGATTTAAAAAAAATGTGATAAATTGAATATCTAATCAGTTTTATTTGCAATTATCTAAATCTATTTGTTTCTGAAATTCAAGTGTTGATCAAAATTATGGCTCCTCTTCTTCCACGATTTCCTTCTCCGCCTTATCCTGTGGACGCCATGGAAGCTGGGAAAAATCTCTCTCCTTTTTGGTCATGTATGCAGAAGAAATTCCACTCGCCATTGCTGAAGTTGCTATCTTCTCTGCCTTAATGGTGTCGCTAGTACGCCCCAGTTAATATTTCTCACCGTGCTTCCGCACCGCACTTCGCCGCGCACCCGGTAAATGGCCTCTGCTTACTGCCGCCAAGGGTGCCGTCAAACGGTTCCTCCTGGAGGTCCATGCGGCAGCCTGAGGAGCTGCCGCCGTTTCCCTAAAGGCTCCATATCGATCGCCATCTCCTCACCCGATTCCCTTTCTACACGGATCGATCTTCGCCGACGCGATTATTTTCGCCGGAAGCCAATTTTAAGGATTAAGTGTTGTTCGGCAGGTCCCGATGAAAGCCCTAGCGGTAATTCAGTGTCCGGAGCATCAGAAAAAATCGAGCTTGGAGTGGAAGAGGTCGCCCCCTATCTTCTCAGCCGTTTCGAGCAGGACCAGCCCGGTTCCGGAATTCCCAGTGCGATTGGAGAGGCAATGCTAACCAGGGATTTCGTTACACTCTCCGCATGTGTGGTTGGTCTCCTCACCGGTGTTTCTGTTGTGATCTTCAACACTGCGGTGAGTGAATTGGATATTTCGTAAGTCTTATTTTCGTGCTGATTTTTGGGGCAACAAAGTTTACAGTTTAGTACAATTTCCTCATTAGAAACACCAAAATGGAGTATACTCATTGCAAGCTTGTATTTGCTTTGCCTATGCTACATGGAATTTGCTCGATGTCGGTGTTGAGATACTTCCAGCTCAATTGTATAGTTATATTTCAATTGCTTAGTTATGTAGCGTCACTAGAATGTATTGTTCTTGTTCATTTGTTCTGTGAAAGAAGCTAATTTCTACAGACAGACATTATAGTCTTTCCTTGTGACCAACCATAGACACTTAGTTTTCTTGCTGTAGAGTTATTGAAACGACTTTTTCTACAAGAAGAACAATTATGATCTCTTGTTATGACTGATTCTTCTATTCATATTCACATGAAATATGGAAAAGGGGTTTTGTTGCTACTCATACCATTAGATTAAACACATATAGCTGAAGAAATTTCTTGAAATTCCAAATTAACAACCTTCAGATAGAGCAATGAATCACTACAAACCAAACATAGGTAAGTTGAAAATTCTGTGATTTCTTTTATTAAGAGATTTTTCACAGTGATAAAAAAACTGCGTTCACAACAAGCATTCTTTTTTTCAGTATGTCATGTTAGCTTATGACCTTTGCTACTTAATGTCTGTTTTCTTCTTCATGCCATATCCCTTCGTGGGTGTGAAGTCATAGGACCATTATAATCTCCATCAACTCTTATATTTCCAACTTTTGCTGGATTTAAATCATTGTTTGAGAACCATTTTTTTTATACATGTTTCTGATAGGATTTCCTTATATCCATTCACTGATCAGGTACATGAAATACGTGACTTTTTCTGGGATGGGTTACCTTTGCGAGGTGCATCATGGTTACGGGAGGAGCCCATTGAGAAAATTTGGCAGAGAGTCGTTCTGGTTCCTGCTTGTGGTGGTGTAATAGTTGGTATGCTAAATAGTCTAAGGAGTTCCTTGAAAGAAACATCAGGTGTGACATCATCTGTTAAGGAAGCAATGAGACCACTTGTGAAAGCCATAGCTGCTTCAGTTACCCTTGGGACAGCGAATTCATTAGGACCTGAGGGTCCTAGTGTTGAAATAGGTTCCTCCATTGCAAAAGGGATTGGTCAGCTGTTGGGGTTGCATGGTGGAAAAAGTTTGTCTCTTGTAGCCGCTGGATCTGCTGCAGGAATTTCATCAGGTCCTTCTTTCATCATGCACTCATGCTAGATTTGCGTTTGTAAAGTCGGTAATTAACATTCTCCTCCTCTTGAATTCCTTTGAACACTGAAGTTAACAGCTTCCGTGTACTACGATAAGCATCCTGAACCTTTGGAGTAAGGTTAACTACTTAAAAAATTGGCATTTCACTTAAGTATGTTGATCATAGTTGCCATGTTTTAACGTTCAATTTTCTATGATACATAGGGCTTCCATTCCACCCCATAAATGAGGTTTCCTTGAAAAATAAGTTATGTTATCCACAAGGAGCTTATGGTTTTCATCATAAAGCAGAAGGATTGAATTTATTACTTCTTACATTCATTCTTCAGTTTGTGATTTGTTATATACATAGTATCTAAATTTTCTTATAGGTTTCAATGCTGCTGTCGCTGGATGTTTCTTTGCTGTGGAATCTGTCTTGTGGCCTTCAACAACTGATTCATTCTTATCCCTTTCAAATTCGACATCAATGGTGATACTCAGTTCTGTCATAGCATCTGTTGTTTCAGAGATCGGTCTTGGTTCTGAACCAACTTTCACTGTTCCAGATTATGACTTCCGGTCACCAAGTGGTAAGTTCCATGCCCTCATTATTCAATTTTGAGACTGTTATTGTTTGGTTCTAGAGCTTTTTTCTAGTTGTATTTTATAAGTTTGGTACAGTTTTAAATGAGATTCTATCTTTTAAGCTATTTTCATAATGTGTGCCACAGAACATGATGTAATCTGAAGATGTTTATCATTCAATAAATTTTCAGAGCTTCCTTTGTATCTTTTGCTTGGAGTCCTTTGTGGGATAGTTTCTGCGATCTTATCAGGATGCACGTCTTTGGCACTGGAAGTAATTGACTACCTTCAAAGGATCACAGGTGTAACAAAGGCCATATTTCCTGCGTTGGGTGGCCTCATTGTTGGTTTGATAGCATTATCGTATCCTGAAATTCTATACTGGGGCTTTGAGAATGTGGACATTCTACTTGAATCACGACCTTTTGTGAATACTCTTCCCACTAATATCTTGTTTCAGTTAGTTGGTGTGAAAATATTTGCAACATCTTTAAGCCGTGCTTCAGGTTTGGTGGGTGGCTACTATGCACCGTCCCTTTTTATAGGTGCAGCAACAGGAATGGCTTACGGCAAATTCATGTCGTCTACATTCTGTGGCCCAAACCCATTGATTCATCTGTCTGCCTTGGAAGTGGCATCACCACAAGCATATGGTCTGGTAACTTTTCTCCTGGCCTTTGAACATTTGATACTCATGAGCATTAATTTCATATTCGTAGGGCTGTTCTTTCCCACAAAAGAAATGACAATTAGAAAGAGGACAACTAAAATGGAACACTTCTTTCCAATCCTATTCTCATCTTTATTTCATTTAGTTATTGTAAATTCTCAATAACTACTTGAAGATCATTAGAATACATCTTGCTCTTTTTTATCTGTTATGCACGTTGATCGTTCGATGGTCTGTCCCGAGTCTATGGCATGTGTAAAATGCAATTCTTCAACACTAACAAAGTTTCTGCTAATGTTTACAGGTGGGAATGGCTGCCACTCTTGCAGGTGTATGCCAAGTACCTTTGACGTCTGTTTTACTTCTGTTTGAGCTAACACAGGACTACCGAATTGTTCTACCACTTCTTGGAGCTGTAGGGATATCATCATGGATAACATCCCGCACGAGTATTAAAAGAAAAGCTGCAAATAAGTTGGGCGAAGTGAAAGGAAATGATATAAATGTTCCTCATCGAGCAAGTGTGCCCAGTGAGAACCAGAACAATAACATTGATTTGTGTGAGATCGAGGCTTCTCTTTGCGTCTATGATATCAGCTCTGAAGTCAGTAGTATGGCACACAAGCTCACAGTATCTCAGGCTATGAGAACTAAATTCCTAACCATGCCGATGAATACTTCTGTAATTGAGGCAGTCACTCTCATGCAAATGGAGAAGCAATCCTGCGTGGTAATTATCGATGGCACCGGTTTCTTGGTAGGGTTGTTACTTTTGGAGGAAATCCAAAGTTTCCTTAAATCAAGGACGACAAGCGACATCGATACTGAGGTAAGAAAACGCCCTTAATAAGTTAGATTTCTTGGTTGCATTGAGATCAAAATAGTTCCTTCCGAGCAACATAATTTAAGTAGAATCCCATACTGATGCTCTGACAAAGACCCTAAAAATGCCTGATGTGGAGATCATCTACAACTAGACAAGAGACAATGAAAATAGATAGAAAAGATCGTTACTATTAGTCGGATCAATTAGTTGCAGTTGCAATAGACAGTAAAATGTGGAAAATAAATAGAATAATACAGACATCCGAAGGCAATCAATTAGATCCTATACAAATATGATTGTAGGTGATATAATAAATCATGATTCATTCATTTTGAATAGAAACAATGATATAGAACTCATGGAGTAAGCTGTTTATGACGCAAACATTAACATTACTGAGACTCAGTTCTAATTTCATTTAATGGCATTATCTATGTAATAGATTTTCACTACTGTTTATCAGGTTAACAATATTCCTGTGTCCGACATATGCCATGTCGAAGGAGGGAAGTGCAAGACATGGACGGCTACGCCTGAAATGGAACTTCTTGCAGCCAAATATACCATGGACTTGCACGGAGTGGATCACCTCCCTGTCGTTTCACAGTGCGTTGACGGACGAGAAAGTTCGCGGTTGGTTGGTCTCTTGGACAGGGAATGCATTAGCATTGCTTTCCGGTAAAAACTTCTCGTGCACATTTAGTGATGAAGAGATATCGCGACTAGTCAGTCCTTCCTGTGGACGAACTCATTGTTAACACTGTCTTTGTTGCAGAGCTGCAACAGCTAAAGGATATCTCAGCTTGTCTTCCATGACCAGAAGGCTTGAGTCTTGACGCAGAGAACCTTATGATCCTTTCGTTGCACATAATCATTTTTTTTTCTAAAAAAAAAAATCATTCCTTATTCTTCTTACCTGTGCAACCGATGGATGAAAGCAGGAACTAATTAACAGCTAAAGAATTTTTGGGGAGGTAATCCATTTTTCTACCGAGTTTGACTATTGTTTGAGCTTTTGTTTTGGGGGAAAGAATATATATTGTTATGATGCTGTTGAAGGTTGGCAGAGTAGCTGATCCTTATGATGGGAAAACAATTAAAAATTAAGACTCCAATAAAAAGAAAAATTCAGCAATTTATCTACGATGAGCCATACAATTTTAACGTAATATCATAAGGTGACAAGTGTTAAGAAAAAGAAAGAAAACGATGAACGTGTAAGCAAACTGGTAAGCCATGGCCAAACTCATCAAACTTCTAACCAAAACAAGAGCATGGGAGTTTACCCTCTTCCAACGTAACCAAAATGGACTATAAAAAAAATGAAATATTCCCGATATATATATATATATATATACTAATAAATATCCCTTCATAGCAAACCAGCCTCAATGAGATTCCTCCTCCGCAGGGTCTCATCGACGAGCTTGAAAGTTTTCTTTATAAGTTTCTGATCCAAGGCCGTTGTCCGGTAAATTTTGAAGGCTCGATCGACACGGTCTGGTTTGCTGTTTTGGAAATATAGTTCCTCGTATTTCTTCTTCACAAACCTATAAATAAATGCATGGCTAAGACTAGCATTGCTCGGTGGGAAAATGGAATTTAAGCAATGATAGAATTTGTGGTGGAAATAATATTCATCCATGCGTCCTCATTTATAGAGGCAATAGCAAGAGGATAATAGCATACAAGACAAGTGGAAAATACATTGATGATATTACATCATGGTAAATTGGAAAATAATATAAGGAGAATCGAGAAACAATTGTTGCTGAATCAAATGAAGTAAGGATCAGAGAAATTCAAGCAAGGAATTAAGAATAATTTCCTTTCTTTAACAAACTACATAAAATGACTGATCTAAAGTTAAATTGTTTTTGATTCACTACATAGTGGGTAAAGCAATCATGGCAAATCCCTGTGGATTAGAATCTGCTAAGCAAGGAGCTACTCCTAGAATATTCTTGGGTCTTTGTGGTTAGAGATTTGAGTCGTAGAATCAGATAGAAGTCGCAAATCGAATAGAAAGAGCAGCTAGTTAGTAGAAGATAGGCAAACTATACGAGTGGACAAGGATAGTAGTAGATCTATTGGTTTCTATTGATAAACATGATATATTAAGTTCGCAATGACCAAAACCCGAGTACTCCTGACAGGTACGAGGGGCCCATGTCTAGAACATAAACCGTTTTGCCAAGAATAATCACATGAATAAAATATTGAAGGCAGAATTAACTTACTCGTATGCATGTTCCACCTCTTGTCTCCCAGATCCGACAGGCTGATAATCCTTGAACCACTCGCATACATTCAAAGGAACCTGCACAAAGAAAAACATTAGATAATAACAAAGAAACAATTGAATAATTAATTTTTCGACAAGAAATTCTTACTTTTTGAACCTTCTTTTCAAAGATGTCAAACTTATTTAGAAACAGCATGAACGAAGATTTCTGATTGAGACAGGTTTAGCATTTAGGAAGGGGACAAAGCAAATCAAACTCTAAAGCATTACATCGAGAAAATGATGAGTTCCATTTAAACCTCAAAGCAGGATTGTTTCAGCACCCACTCGAACAGTTCCTTAGTTTCCATCATCCGATTTTTCGTCTCATCCTCAAAGAGTAACTGATCGTATCTGCAACAATATATTATCTTTGAAATGCACTTGATTTACAGTTCTACGCTTTAGGTACATGGCAAAACACCAGAAGTGTATAAATTGACAAATTTGGCAATCTTGAAATATCAAGTTTTTTAAAGGCAGTAATTTATGCTGCAAATAAAAAAAAAGATATTGAAGTTAGAAATTATTCTAATTCAACAGAGTTTTACAGTAAGAACTATGAATTATAGCATTGGGAGCAGACCAAGAGATCATAACCTTACTCGCTAATTGCAGCACAAAAAATCACAGATGTAACACCTTCAAATAGATGGATCCATTTTCTTCTTTCGTTTCTCTGACCCCCGACATCATATAACCTGTACACTTCACCACTTTTTCTGCTCTCACCTACAGGACTGCGCAAGAATTTTTTTTATAAAAAAAATCATCAATGACCTACGACTTGCTTAATATATATCTCACGAAACTAAAAGCGAGAGCCACATTGGTAAGATCAGATCATAATAAACCCAAAAAAGAAAGAGCAGCCCGGTGCACGAAGCTCCCGCCATGCGAGGTCCCTGGGAAGGATCGATTGTACGCAGCATTTTTTTTTTTGCAAGAGGCTGTTTCCAAAATTTAAATCCGTGATCTTTAGATCACAAAGCAGTAACTTTACCATTGCACCAAGGCTCCCCTTCAGATCATAATAAACCCAAATAGAAAGAATTTTAATAGTTTATTTTTACATAATATTTTATACTTTATAAATAAAAAAATTTGATATTTATCACATCATTTGATTGATCCTAACAAAAATGTTATTCATTTTGAAATCTTTTTTTAACAATTTAATAGACATGCTGGTTCAGTTTTATTGGAACTTTTCATGTTTAGCTTTTACAAATATGTCAATCCTTGGATGAATTTGAGCTATTCCTAATCAGCTTAAATGCCTATCAGCTGAGCTTACATTTTTTTTTTTAAATTGATTTGTGAGAACAGAATACTGGTTCAGCACTTACAGTGGAATCACGATGAAAAAATTCCTTACCTGAATTAGCTTAGTCTAAATGATTTTCTAATATCAAAATTTTCCTCCCACATGAACATCAAGTTCAGCCTACCATGGAAAACAAAAAATTAATATGCAACTACTAATAAAGATGCAGTTAGATAAGGGACCTGAACTGAATCTCCACAACACCAGTAGTTCGAACTCTAGCATGAAGCACATCCTCCTGGAATAAAGTATATCAAAAGGTCATCTAGTATGTCAAGCAAGAACTAGTTTGAAATGTCCACCTTTGATAGCATAACACAAGAGGAAATTATATAGGAGCGACCAAGAGCAAGACCAACAGATAATAGTGACGTTAATAAGCACAAGTGGTAGCTATAAAAGCAAGTCAGTAGTAAAAAAACTCCATGGCCAATATCGTTTAGGCTAAGTAGAAAAAAGCCCTACATAGTTCTTCTAGAATGCTTTTGATAAATTAAAGTATAAACAAAAAAAATTCTCAGATGCACATCTTCCTAATTTCCTGATAAATCAGAAGATGCCAGAACTTCCTATATCTAACATTTAATGCACACTGCACTAGTTACAAAATCCTGCAAAATCAAGTTTGTTTCTACACTAGTTCCCCATTCAGACCCCTAATCCTGAAACATTGAAGTGGAAAGTTAAACAACATGAAAACTGACCTTTCCTTTATAATTCTCCCCATCTCATATAGGAAGCCAAGTGGATAAAAACTGGGCGAGGGAAGAAAAATTCTTCCCCATCCTCACCCTGCTGAGAAGCAGGGCAGGTTTGGGGCAAGGCAAAAATAAAATAAAATAAAATACATATTTGGGGCGAGGAAAAAAAACCCCATACCTGCCCTGCCCTGCATATGCAGGTTGTTTTTTGAGTCCCATCCCCACATCATAGGGGTGGCCTCAATCGAGTTGGGTCAGGGTGTCTTGACAAGCAAAGAAAATTGTCATCCCTACTCTACATAGTATATATACATCATTTCATACCTGATACATAGAACTTGAGTTTCAATAGTAGCCAGAAACAAATTATAGGAATAACTTGAGCATCTATAACTGGAGGGGAATAAACAATTCCAGGAATCTTGACAAAATCGCATGAAGAAAAAGGTTTCAGATAACTACCTTAGTTGGAACATAAGTTGCTTCAGAAAATCGTTCAAGATTTTCCATAAAATACTGAGCACAATCTGGGACTTGCAATTTGTTCCCATGAGAATAAGTTTCCTGCAAGTACTTTTTAATCATCAACTTGTGTGGAACAACCAAACACAAAAATGTTCTACGCCTGTTGAACATAAATATATGAACCTGAATAGCAGGGTCATTCCACAAAGTTGTGATCTCTTTGGCAATCTCTTTAGTAAGATAAGGATAATCCATTTTGCTTCCAATTTCTGATAAATTTTCCCCAAGATTCTGGCATCACCAGGACCATGTCAAAAATATATATACAGCAATTAAATATTGGAGCATGTCTAAGTGGTATGCATGCGCAATAAAAAATGTCTTATTTGATACATTTATACTGAACCAAATTTAGTTAAAAATTCTTAGTTACTCTATTTGGTAGCTTATAACATATAAGTTCAATGTAAACAATTATTTTATCAGTGACAACCACTTTTGATATTGATTATATGTATATTACTCATATATATGTTCTATTTTACATTGTTGATTAATATTGATAGCTAACTTTATGTATTTTGTAATGTACGCAAGCTGATCATTTTTACCAAAATGTAAACATGTTTAATATCGATTGAATATGCTCTCCAATACACGATATGTAGTGCATCAACCTCATACCACCTACATCCACTTTGTGAAATCTTGCTCTGAACAGTCAAGATTTTGGTTATCTAGACTTAAGAGGTTCAATGAGAATGAGGGACAAAAGTAATTCAAGATTCATTTAATTCTACAATTCAAAGGAAGAAACAATGGGAAAGGATACGAAGTAAAGCTTAAAACCTTAAATTAAAGAACAGTATAATAATTACTCAAATCAACCAATATGGCATCAAGACAACTGTTATATGTTCTTCCAGTGTATTTTACCAACCAACATCCTGACCAATGATACACCGATAATAAGTTAAATTAATAGTTAAGGTTCAAACTGTTACAAATTTAAGCATCCTTATTCAAGGCTCCATGAGTAGCAAAAAGAAAGCATAATCAAACCTTATTTTCAGTGCAGACAACATACTTCGAAGAACTAGGATCATTTTGTGCCAATTCTTTTGCCCCATCATACAATATCTGTTTAAATTCAATCAAATTAGATCAAAGAAAGATAAATGCAATCATGCAGTGTAAATTAGAGCTGGAAGCTCAAATTTGATTCCTCCCTATTTACGTAAAAGAAACAAACAAACACACCAATTTTAGTAATGCATACTTTAATTGTCTGATAAACATTTGCATGGATAACTGAAGCATAGCTTTTTAGCTCCATCTCATCAAAACCAGTTTGAAATAGAAGCCTTATCTATAACAAAAACAAACCCCATGAAATATCAGTCCAGATGCACATCAGCAAAAAAAACAAGGTAAGAAGCAATAAAAATCCAACCTGCTTAAAAATAGTAGATTTTCCTGATTCTCCAGCGCCTTTAGTTTAAAAAAAAATGAAAATAAAATAAAATAGATAAAAATGAGAATAAGAAGATAATGCTGAAAATTAACAATTAGCATGGGTAGAGACGAGGCAAAAAATACAAACTAGAAGACACAACTTATGTCAGTTAAAATTTCTCCTTGGATCCACTAAATATCAATCATGCTCCTTTCAGATGACACAAAAAGTAGAAGATGGCGCTAAACTCTAAGATGCATTCTAAAAATAATAATTCTCTTGACAACTACACTAACTGATATCTGTGAAGAGTGCTGTATTTAAGAAGAAACAAGAGCATGGACAAAATAGTTGTAGGTGGGAGAGTAGTGGTAATGCATTATTTTTACTAGGACAACTGATTGATGCATAGCATGTTATGTTTAAGCATACCAAGAAGTAGAAGCTTATGGATATGTTGTTCCGCTTTGGTTTCTTGAGCAATCCTCCTATCAATTTCAGTAGCCTGAAATATATGTACAAGCAAAAAACAACTGGGATCAGACATAAACACCAAATTTCAATTCATTATATAATAATTTATTCGAGATTGAGATACACATCTGACTTAAATAGTTGATTCTAAGAATGGCGAAAAGTTACCTGTATGTTTTCTTCAGCATCGACCTCATTCAATGGCTGTTGTCGACTGCAAAGTGAGCCCATGCTTACTATGGAAAGTGAAAGCATGGATCTCATACTTTATGTACCATGTCAAATTTTTTAAATTAACTTCCTGCATATGGTAGCTTCATTCTGGATTACATGCCTGATGATTAAACAGCAAACATAATAGTTTAGAATATGTTAGGCATTAAAAAAACGACAATGCTGAAGAATAACATGGCCAAGAAATGTTAGAAAAGTAAATTTGATAATTCCATATACCACAACTATCTAAAAGGCAAGTATCCTCAGTTAACCATGACTGAATAAAGTCAGAAATCATCATTTCCCAACAAGGCAAATAATTACAAATCTTATAAATAAACTGTCAACAGAGAAGTGGATTAATTAACAAGATTTACTTATCCTATGCCCAAATGAATACGCCCAATAAACTAGATTGCAGAGACAATAACTGAGTCAGTCGAATATCTTCATCTTACAGTTTGCAACTGTAGAATATCTATTTTGCAGTTGGCTCCCTATTCACATAATTATCTAAATAAATATTGTGCAGGACAGCTGCATTTGTTGCACCTTACATTTTGTACTCCGGGGTAGCAACAAGGGGAAATAGTGCAAACCCACACAAATAAGTACAGAAGTTTGAAACAAGAAAAACATATTGCAGCTAAAAGAATTTATACTTAATCCTCCATGGCAACAATTTTTAACTCCCTTATTGATGCTTTGTTTGATAATATTTATTTACTCTGAGTTGACAAGGTTTTTTTTTTTTTTGTCTTTTCTGCTATCAGAAGACATGTCACCTTCAAATCAAGCACTTTTTAAGAATTGAACTTACAAAAAATAGATAAATAAGCTGGAAAATAGAACAAGTGTTGATCGACTGATATTTACAAGATATTATGAGACTCTTGACTTCACACTTCTTGCGTCTATTCAATCTAGACCTTCCAAGGGAGGAAGCAAAAGCCCACGAAAGAGATCATTCTCCTATGGATAGGCTGCCAGATCTATCTCTTTGAATGAACTCCTTCCGGTATTGAATATGCTTGACATAGTATAGTAATATTCATAGAAAGAAATTATATATAAGACAAGCGCTTTAATTCAATCTCTTTCTTAATCTATTCCCCCTCCTTTCTAAAGTGAAGAGAATCTTCCTTCTTCTTTAAAGAGTCGAGCTACTCCTACCATTATCCATCCCTAAGCACTAGCATCTAGGCCAACTTGTTGTCCATGCTTGCTCTCCTTAATGTACCACACATTTACATTGTTCATCCGCCACTCTTCTGTCAATCAAGTCTCATAGCCACCATATAATATGTGTTAATCACTGTAATGAGCATGAAGAAATTAACTCTTACTTCATTCGTGGCATTCACGTCAAGATTGTTCTCCACAGAAAAGAAAATTGCCACATTCTCTTATCAGTCAGTATTACATATCACAATACCACCTGATGAATTATTCCAGTTCATCCCACCCGCACTGGTCTCACCACATTCTTAAGCTCCACCAGAAATAATAACCGAACCCTTTCCAGGTAATCAATCCTTCACTCTCCTCCAAAATTTTATTTTTTTTTCAAGAATCTACGAAGCCAGACAGCAATCCGCCACACTAAGACCCCATATGTCAT
This sequence comes from Alpinia galanga, assembly GCA_037177395.1. Taxonomy (NCBI): domain Eukaryota; kingdom Viridiplantae; phylum Streptophyta; class Magnoliopsida; order Zingiberales; family Zingiberaceae; genus Alpinia; species Alpinia galanga. The sequence goes on along the minus strand of JBAMHZ010456503.1, from coordinate 7,125 downwards.
CCCTCGACTCGACCAAAATCCTACATCAAAGATATCACTGACACTCCGACAGTACTAGTACACACCCACACGCGACACGGGACGGATATCCTTGAACTCCAATGCACTAAGCAACATCAACATTGGTCGAAACACTGGGTGGCAATCTCAATTGACAGTTCCAGAAGAATGAAATCGCAGGACTACCAGCTCCAAAGAACAATAAAGTTGGCAGAAACCCTAATCTAACCAAGCCAGACGCATGAGCCAAAAAAAAAAAAGAACAAAAAATTCAAGACGGCGGAGTGGAGGTACTCCAGCTTGTAGTTCCACTACCTTGACAAGGCGGCGGCGACTGCAGCTCCGGCGTCTTCCAAGCGCTGGTAAACTGATGCTGCCGATCGCACAGATCTGGGAATCGGGAAATTTCTCACGCACCAGTAGTTATGCGAATCGGCGGGACCGGTGCGACGCTCGAGCCGATGGGCCAAAAGAGCGGTCAACAGCCCGATTCGCGTCCCGATTCGTCGAATAGACAGTCCAGATTAAACACAGCAGCCTCGGGGGCATATCCTGCCGTCAAGTGACTGGCGCGTAGTCAGCACGGGAAGACTAATCTTTGACGACATTTTATTTAGAAGCTAATGGAGACATTAATAGGGTAATTATATTAAGAGGAAAGAGTTAAATAGCCTTCAGAATGAATAATTAAATTTTGTTTTTTGTTTTGTCGTTAAGAATCGACAAGATTGATTAAGATACGCACTTGACCAGTCAGATGTTGGAATCTGTGGACTGACACCTGTGTTTTTTTGTTTTTTCCTCCACACTATTTTAGTTATAATTATTTTATACGTGCAAAAAACAAACAAAAAAACTCATTTTTAGAGATTTTATCTTCTAAATTTAATTATGAATCAAAATAATTCGATTTTGCCTTTTCTTCTTATAGATATCTCATGATTTTTCCATTGGAACATGAATTTTATGAAACAAAGTGCTTATTAGTCCAAATTTATCATAGTTTTAAGACATTATTAACCAAGTTTGGCGAAATTAGAGCAGATAATTAGCGTTGACATATTCAGTTTGCTTGCCTGTTGGCTACCGACCTCGAAGGCTCGTCACTGTCATTTCATTTCTGGTTTCAGGCTGAACGGGAGGCTCCAACGTGACGTTGGTTTCTTAGGCGTTTGTGCGATGTCGGAGTCGCTCGCCATCATGCGGTCGACGGCCGGCATGTCCGGCCGATCGACGGCACGATCCTGGACACACAGAAGCGCTATTTGAATGCATCTCAGCACTTGATTCATCGAGCAGGACGGAGTTCCTCGTATCGATTCATCGATTAGATCGTCTGCTTTCCCTTCGCTCCACGCACTCCATGCCTGTAATAAAACAATGAAATTTACAAACTGGTTAAATTACTCACTTTTGTCTTGAAGCAATTGAGAATTCTCGTGCTGACTTACATATCCTGGTAGGGTAGGAGTATCCTCCAGTTCGTGAAAGCTGTTGCTCCTCTTGCCGGTCACCAATTCCAGCACGATAATCCCAAAGCTATATACATCAGATTTATCGGAAAACAGACCTTTGATCGCGTACTCAGGCGACATGTAACCACTGCATTTGTATTTAACGTGATCATGAGCAAGTGATACTATAATATCCGAAAGCATGCAGACATCACATTACGATATGAAGTTGTTTGGGTCGATCTCTCTTACAGGGTCCCGGCAGGCTTCCTTGTGTTGCCCTGATTCTGCTCGTCCATGAAAATTCTCGCAAATCCAAAGTCGGATATTTTGGGATTCATGTCCTTGTCCAACAAGATATTATTGGGTTTTAGATCGCGATGTGCGATCCTCGAAACGGAGTCCCTATGTAGATAAATGAGTCCGCGGATGATCCCTACTATAATGTTGAATCGCGTATCCCAATCGAATAGCGCTTTCTTTTCAGGATCTATCAAGTAAATTGAGCTGTTTCGATCAACTACTCTTGCTTTGATCAGAGGTTAGAACTTAAAGAGGAGAAAATGTTGCGGAGTGAACGCACCGAAGAGGATTGCCTCCAAACTTTTGTTGGGCATGTACTCGTAGATCAGTATCTTTTCTTCGCCCTGAATGCAGTAGCCTAGCAACCTGACCAAGTTCCTGTGCTGCAATTTGGCGATCACCATAACCTCGGTCTTGAATTCCTGCAAGCCTTGGTGAGAGTTTGTCGAGAGCCTCTTCACGGCTACTTCTTGTCCTCCAGGTAAAGTACCCTGGAAAATGCAGAACCATAGCTCAAATCAAGGTGACTATACATTACAAACCACCAACAGTTAGTTCGTTTGTACATGGTGCTCACGGAGCTGATGAATTTACCTTGTAAACATAGCCAAAGCCTCCTTTTCCGAGCTTGTTGGAATCGCTGAAGTTATTGGTAGCTGCTGCTACGGTAGCAAAAGCATATGAAGTTGGTCTCGATCCATTTCTCCCTTGGGACACCTCATTGCCATTCAGCCCTGAGAAATTCGACTTCGATTCTCTGAACAGATTCTCGGTGCTCTCGGTTTGTGGTGTCGGGAGCTTCTTCCAGTGATCTATTTGTTTCGCCGCGACAAAAATTGTCAAGAACTCAAAGTTCATAACTTTGATAGGACAAAAAGAAGTGAGCAATGAATCTGACCTCTAAGTCTGGCATTGCATTTCCACCACAACAAGGAACAGACGAGGAGGAAAAATAGTGCTGAAGTGGAAACTATAACAATTATTTTCCATGAGTTTCTCTTGTTCCCTGCCAAATAATTCTATATCACAGTTAAAATGTTATTATGATCTGCAAAGTAGTCAAAGACGAATGTAACAAGGTGAAAAACATTTTGGCCGGTCATCAACTGCCGTTTCAAAATATACGAAAGGAACGCAAGGAACACCTCTGTTTGCTCCTCTCTCGGTGGATGTAGACGGCGGAGCGGATGGCGGCGGTGACAAAAGCACCGCACTGCCGCTCGAGAGATCGAAGAAAGGAAAAATCTCGTAGCGGAAGTAGCAACTCTGTCCATAAATCTTCATGCCCAGCTGGCCGTAGCAACAGCTGGAGAGGTTTGCCACGGCGTCGCGGAGACAGCGGCCGCAGTCGTCGGCCGACAGGTCTCTCGTGCATTGCATCAGCGCGTACACATCGCTCGCGTTAGCAATGGGGACGCTCGCCCACCCAGCGGCGAACAAGATCGACGCGTTTCCGGACGCTTCTTCGACGAGAACCCCGACGAGATTGGTCAGAACGCGGTGGAACGCGGCGGGGTCGGACGCGTTGTATCCGTTGTACTGGTACAGGGGAAAAGAGGCGTCGATGGCTGAGAAGAAGCTTCGGTCGGAGTAGCGGAGCAGGCAGTCGTCGTACCAGATGGTGGAGCGCTTACCTAGCGGGCATCTCTGGCGGACGTCAACGACAGAGGTGTTGAGGCAGGTCCCGCAGACAGCTGGAGAGGCGTCACCGCGGCAGAGGGCGAGGCCGTGGGGTTGGTCGGGTGTCCGGCCGGTGGTAGCGTTGTGGTAGCCAGTGGCGATTGCGTCAGAGGCGAGGGAGGTGAGGAGAAGGTGGAGGTTGGAATTGTAGGCACTGTCGGAGGTGAAGTTGGAGTCTGTTGGGCAGTAGTTGCCCAGGTAGCCGGGCAGGGATTTGGGGAAACGGAGTACAATGCAAAGGGATAGGAGGAAGAAGCGGGCAAAATAATTCAATCGGGCGGAGGAAGCCATGCCTGCTGCGATGGATGTCAAATGTGAATCGCTAGTTGCTTATTTTGGCATAATTAGTGGCAACGTCGTGGCTCGACAAAGACTTCCGATCGAAGTCTGGCTCTTTGATAAAGTCAACTGCTTTTATTTTCTTACCGCGTAAAGAACACTACTCAATTTGAGGTAGCGGAAACAGCACGGGCAGACGCCAGTCGTAGTCAATGCGAAGCCTCGTCGGATCGATCTAACTCGTCAAATCAAAAATTTCACTCAAAAATCTAAAAGCAGAAAAAGAATAAGGTAGAAATGATTATGCAGTTACACTAACTACTTGTGCAATTCACCGCCGGTCATGGCTCACTAATTAGACCGCTACTTAGTGACAGATGTTGAAGTTTGATAGCCAGAACCAGCAAATCGCAGAGCTTGTTGATGTCCACTTCAAGAGACTGGCTGCATTTTGCAAATTTTCAGGGTCAGAACTGAAAAACAAAAGGGAAGAAATCATAAAAATATGTCGTTAGTCATTAAATATGTGTCTAGCAGATATGAGACTTGAGAGGGATGATTATTGATTAGGAAGGAGGAAACGAATGGTAAGGCACAAGGATGCAATTTTTTTCTAGCTGTACACTCTTTCTTCCTACTTATATATCAAAGCAAGCAAACATGAAATGTCAGCAGAAAAAGATTAACGACACATTATGTTAAAGTTTAACTAATTCTTCTCATGGATGTGAACTTCATAATAAATTATTAGGTCTCAGCAATTGAATAGCCAGAACAAAATTATTTGAACAGTCATAATGATATGCATTCTAGAGGGATTAAGTTGATGAGTCATAGCCATGAAATCTTGGGCCTAGAGGGGAATAAGAGAGGAAATAAAATATTTCTAACAATGAATTCACTTTCCTTGTTTCTAAAAATTAAATCATAGATATAATTTATTTAATAAGACAGCTAACAAAAAAATAAGGAAAAAAGGATTTTCTTTTAATTTTATCACCTTTAAAATAACTTTTGGCCACCATCACAATTTATTTTTAGGAAAATAAAGGAATATCTAGCAATTACGTCAATGTGATATGTATGATAGGATTGTTAATAGTGTTAGACTAGTAGCTATCAGGGGTGTGACATGAGTTTTTTTATATTTTGTAGGTTTGCATCAACAATTAACTCCTTATCTTTTTTTACATCGTATGCCCTCAAGGATAGAAAGAAAATCTTAAGATGTTCCATGATGTCATACTTCATAAAAAGTTTTAAGGTTTTAGGAAGCAATACATTCAAAATCTTGGTATTGTAGGGATAAGAATGTTAAGATAGATGTAAAGAGTTACTCAAAAGTATAAAATTATCAAATATATCTGAGGACACCTAAGGGGAGCTCTAATAGATTATCAAATGAAATAGAATAAATTGAGATTGTATAGATACATGCAAAGGTGAGCAATAGATTCTATAGTTTAAAAGTTGAATCCTAACATTATAATCTTTAGCATGTTTGACCACTGCAATCAGATTTGCTTTCTGAGATGATCAATTCTTCAATTCTAGACTGCTACCAAAAAATTCTTTAGATAAGCCTACATTATAAAGCATTCAAAATTAATATAATTAAGCATAAAAGTTTATTATCATAGTTATTCTCTATAAAATTCAAATTTCCAACATTATGCTCAGGCCTTATTAAAACAAAATATGGGTCCATAATTAAATCATTTTCAAGATGATAACAATTTCATTCACAAAATCTACTAATTTACAAACCGAACAAAATGCAGTTATCAAATAACTGCAAATTCAACAGCTCAAAATTTATGGTGATCCAACAAAGCCAAAGCCTTGGAAACTGCACGACAAAACAATTTAGAATTTTGATTACCAGATAGATAATTTAAGTGGTCTACAAGATCTTCAAATAAGTTTTGTAGAAGAATATCATTGAATGTAGTTCATGTATCCTAGCATAGATCCAAGTTTAGTACTGAGAGATAGCATGACAAAAGGGTGTTTTAAAATGTGTTGAGTTTTTGTGTAGGGAATGCATTTTAGTGCCACAGATGATTTTCTGGCACTATCAGAAGTTTTATGTGATTTGTTATTTGATTATATCAACAAAGGGTTATTTGTAAAGACAGTTTATTATAGTCATAGTATTTCTTTTGTAATAATATGATGAGAAAATAAACAAACTTTGAAAGTCATCTTGAAGAACGACAACATTAGCCAACACTAGAAGAAGAAATCAATAACTAATAGTGGCCTTTTAAGTTCAAGTGGGCACTGGAAAGATAATAGCAACTCTCACAAGAACTTTAATCATGGTAATGAGCATGAACAGTGCCAACCATACCTGGTCTTTACACAGCAAGAAGAACCACCATCAGGCATTCGTGCTAAGAAGAGTTCTCGCTGATTTCATGTATCATGGTGTTGTCATCACTGCCATTCCTAGTTCCCATGGCTTCTCCGTGCCTTCCAATGGGCACTCTGATAAGAGCGTCTCCCCGCTATCAGCCAGCTCTTCGTAAACCTGTGTCATCTCAAAAAGCGCCGCATTCATGGCCGCTGATGCCGAGGGGCGAAAGAGACGGTGCCTGCTCACTTGCCACAGGGCAGCCGTCAACGCTGTGTCTTCATCGTTGGCCGCATTGGGCGCCAGCCAAGACAATTCATCGTATCCAACACCCTCCGCAGAGACAACCTGGCGGCGGACCGGTCCTCCGGCTCCACCATAAGATTCATCAGAGCATGGGAGTGGCGAGCGGCAGATGGGGCAGGAGTTGCGAAGGGAAAGCCAAGGTACGATACAATCAGAGTGGTAGAGGTGGGAGCAAGGAAGGCGAAGAGCGTAAGAGTGGAGGGAGAATTCATCCTTACAAACAGCGCATGAGGGGAGGGATCGATCGTCTGTGTCGGAGATGAGGACGGAGGGGAGGGCGTCGATGGAAGCGGCGGGGGCGGGACAGCGACCGGAGAGATCTGAGGCGGGTAGAGGGAGAAGTGGGATCGATTCATCTCCGCCGCCGTCATCGGATTCGTGTAGGAGGAGGGGAAGGGCGAGTTCCATTTCTCGGAGGAGATGGGAGCGGGAGCAGCCGGGACAGATGAGAGGGGATTGAGAGAGGAGGAGGGTGATGCTCATGTCGCACTCATGGCACCAGTAGACGAGGGGAAGGGAAGCGGCGGTGGCGGAAGACAGGAGGCATCTCACTTGTCCCTTCCCATCTCGTCTCTGTCGACTGTCACTGTCGCTCTCGCTTGCTTTCTTTATACGTGTCGTCCCAATAATTAAACCAATAATAAATATAAAAAAAGACCACTTGCAATAGCGTCGCTTTGGCCGAGTGGTTAAGGCGTGTGCCTGCTAAGTACATGGGGTTTCCCCGCGAGAGTTCGAATCTCTCAG
>JBAMHZ010456402.1:0-20747 GCA_037177395.1 Alpinia galanga | reverse complement strand
AGTCTTGCTTTTATGCCCAATACCTTTCAATTAGTTGTCTGAGAAGATGTATAACTTTTATTGTCGATCTTTCTGGCATAAATTTAAATTGATTTTCGGTCATCATGGTCTCCTTTAATCTTTTTATTATTATTTTTTTCATTGTTTCATGGTATGACTTATTAGTTTAATATCCTTATAATTTGCACAATTTTGTATGTTTTCTTTGTTTTTATATAAAGAAACTAAAAAATTTATCCTCCACTGATAAAATATTTTTTTTGTTTTCAATACAAGTTGAATAACTTTATAAGTCATTCAATACTTTGTTTGCCTGGGCACTTCCATACCTCTATTAGAATATCATCTCATTCAACTACTTTTCCATTTTGCATCTCATTTAAAGTCTATTCTACTTCTGAAGGTTGAAGTCTACGATAAAAATATAAATTTATATACTTCTTTAACCTACTTAAATTACCCAAGTTAATTTGATTACCTAAACTTTCAGTAAAATGTTGATGAAAATATATCTTTTATCGCTCTTTTATTTCCTCATTGTCTACTAGTACTTTATTGCATCTTATTTGGGCAAGATATCTAGCTTTAGTTATCCTATAAATATCTTTACTCTCTTCTTTTATATCCAGTTGTTGATATATGCGTTCAAAAGTTTCATTTTTGTCTTCACTTACTACTTTTCAGGTCTCTTTCTTAGCCATTGCATACTTTTTAAAATTTTCCTTCTTCTTATAAGTGTATAATACCTTATAGATTTTTTATTTTTTTCACTTTCTCCTGTACTTTCTCATTCCACCACCAAGATTCTTTACCTGGTAGTGCATATCATTTTGACTCACCTAATATACCTTTGGTTATCATTTTTAACTTCGATGTCATTTTATCACATGTTGTATTTGAGTCATCATGTATCTTTTCTAATACTTATACTCCTATCCTCTATTTAAATATATTTTGTTTCACATCTTTTAACTTCCATCATTTAATCCTAGGAGTCATGTATATTTTTCTTCTATTAATACTGTACTTAAGGTGCATATCCAACACTACCATCTTATGTTGGATAGTTAAGTTTTTTCCAAAAATAAATTTACAAATTTTTTAAATCTTTCTATCTTTCTTCCTCACCATAAGAAAATCAATTTGCGACTTATTATTCTCACTTTTAAATGTGATCAAATACTCTTCTCTTTTCTTAAAAAATATATTAGTCAGTATAAGTTCATATGCTATTGCAAAATCCAATATAGTTTTTCCTTTTTCATTTCTTATTTAAAACTCATAATCCATATTCACCCTATTATATTTCACATTTTTTAATTTTACATGCTTATTTAGATCTCCTCTTATTAAAATCATTTTGTTTGACATAATTCTTTATAATACATCATTTAAATCTTCCATAGTGTCTTCATCTAATCCTACTACGCTATTTGACTCTATCTCCTTCTATATCATCATTTATACTTAAATAAATTTTTATTTTATTTTATTGTTGCTAACCAAGTTTTTTTTGTCTTCCTTTTCCACGTTTGATGTGTGAATTTTTTATAGTTTCATATCGCCTAACTGGAGCATTTATTGATTATCTAAGTATATGTCCGTACCACCTTAAATGTGTCTCTCAGATTTTTTCCTCAATAGATACAACTCCGACTTTCTCTCTAATGCTTTCATTTCTTATTTTTTCCCATCCCCGTATGTCCACACATTCATCTTAACATCCTTATCTCTGCAATTCTTATTTTTTGCTCATTTGCTTGAGTCGTATCCCAATATTCAACTCCATATAACATAGCAGGTCTAACTGTTGTTTTATAGAACTTCCCTTTAAGTTTTAAAGGTACATATATGCTAATTATATTAATAGTTTCTTTTGCTAAATCTAAGTTTGAATCCAAATTAATCTTCGGTCACCTTGGTATCCATGCTTACTCTTTCTTTTTTTTCTATCACTTTCTCTCAAAGTTTCATGGTATGACTCATTAACTTAACGCTCCTATACTTTGCACAATTTTGGAAAGATTAAGCATCTTTGTATAAAAAATAAAATTTATTATATAGGTAAGTATAAAAATGTGGATATTTTTATTATTCCTTTTTTGGTTTTTAGAAAAGGAAAGTTAGAAATTGAAAACTGATTTTTTTCTTTAAACAAACACACCCTGAGATATTAATACTTATGGTGTAATGGCACATTTTGCTCTAATTCAATATAATATGAGATTATTTTCTTGAGTTCAAATTAAGATCTTTTTTCCGATGTTAATATGAGTGTAAACTTATTACTTTTTTATATGTTATGGGCTAAGCACCTAAATATAAATGCCATTGATACTATGGACCTATTGTAATTTTACATTAATTAATAATAAACATAGTTATAGAGAAGACTACCTAGGCTTATTAATGTTTTTCATTTAACATGGTATAGATCCCTAAAATCGTCAAGTGCTCTTTTTGATCGTAAGATACTTTGAAATTTAAAGGGAAATTTTGCAAAATGATGGTTAAGCCTGTTATCTTATATGAAGTTGAATATTGGGTTATGACTTGAATACACAAACAGAAGATGAGTCATAAAAATAAAAATGTTAAAGTGGATGGACGGACATATGAGGATGAACAAAATAACAAAATAAGAATCAGAATATTATAGAAAAAGTCTTGGTTATGTCTATTGAAGGAAAATTCTCGTACTTAGACGATCAATAAATACTTCAGTTAGGTGATGTGAAGCAATGACAAATACGATTATTGAATGAGGAAGAGGAAGACAATTTGGTTAGTAATTATAAAACAATATAAAATTTATTAAATTATAAATGATGATATAGTAGGGGATAGAGTATAATGGTATAGGAGGATCTATATAACTGACCTTAGTGGGATAAAAGGCTTGATTGTTGTTGTTAGTGTTGTTGTATGATATTAGAGCCATAGGTATCACTTGTCCCCTATTTTACCAAACAATCTCTCTCTCTCTCTCTCTCTCTCTTTGTGTGTTTGTCACCCTTATTTGATTACCTTGTTGAGCGATCACCATCCTTAAGGTCCTTGCATCCTCACTTGATACAAGTTGTATCGATCTGCACTTGTTGGGGTTCTTAACGATGGCATGGCTGTAGAGCGTCCCCCTCTCACTCGACCCACATGCAGTATAGGCTGTTGACAAGAAGTCACTTCTTGGTTGATTCTTCTCCTTCCTTATCTTTGAGGCAATCTTTATTATTGGCTTATATGGCCTAAAATTACATCGATTAAATACATCTAAATTGTATGTCATTAAAATGCTAAAAGGAATATAAATGAATGAAATCATCAATTGTCAAAACATATTTTAGCACGTCTACCTATCACTGAGCAACTTTAGTTGAAACTGACTAGCACCCTAAATATCTATCCTCTTGTAAAACCTGAGGCTAAAGAGAACATAGAATGGGCACAAAATTGTAAAGCGGGCAAACAAAAATGATGTGTATAAACTATAATCTTATTTAAAACTTTAAGATCATTAAATGATTCATATTTTAACATTAGAGTTTTACTTAAACATATAATTAGTATTCAATCTCTGTAACATTTTTCAAATCACACATGTTTATATCCACAATAACACATTTAAGCATTTGTCATAAAGAAAATAAATAGAATAAGGAGTCATTGGGGCCACTTGCTGGAGCCAGATCCATAGATATGAATATTTTTTGACACGTGAGCTGAAGCCCTCACCAGTGATAAATATCGTTGATGCAATAATGAACGCATGCAACATATCAATATAGACCAAACCCTTGTACCCTGTGGCAGACAAAAGCTTTGATCACATGGCTAGACTCAATTTTTTTTACCTTTTAGCATTTGTTTCACCATTTTTTGTAATAGTCATTTATTCACTTTGGTATTCACTTTTGAAGCAATTTACATTTAAGATATGGTTAGTTTGCAGGACTAATTTATGTCACCATTTAGTAATTGTTGCACTAATTTAACAATGTACTAAAACATGGTTTCAAGATCTAAACTATAACATAGAAGAGGCATGTTAGTATATGAATAAAATCAATATCAAATATGGAAGGTGAAGAATCCTTACTATGCACATACATTCTTAGTGAGCTGGTTAAGGTCCAATTTTGTTGTACAACAGCTATCAGGAGCTTTGAGCATTTAAGCTATGCATGTAAACAATAAGGATAATCACATATCATATGTTTCTAATGATTATTTCTTCAGTACATTAATGCTATTTGTGGTTACAGGTCCAGAAATGCTTATTCGGCAATCGTCGGGTCTCGGGAGCAATGCGAGAAGAGGGGCATATTTTGAAGGAGATGTAGCAGACGTGATTGAAATGCATGATTGGAAGTGTGTTCGGACTGTCAATGGTACCTTTCTATGTCATTTCTGCACTCATCTAGAGAATAAAAAGAAGTTTATAATAGGTACTATATGTAATAACCAATGAGCTTGGAAGTTTCAAAATGGATTCAAGAGATATATGCGTAACTCAATCCTGCGATGGCATCTATAGGTTAGAATCTCAAAGGCATATTAGTGGGAACTCAGATTAGCCCCTATAAAAGGTGCACAGATTAAATTGGAAAATGATTGTAAGGATATGAAGTTTACTAATTAGAGAATATGATCAGTTGGAAATACATTGATGGGAAAAAAAATTAAATGAAATCTTAAAGAAAACAAAAGCTGAAAAGAAAACGCTAAACCGTAAATAGAGAAAACAAATGTTTGATACAATGAGCTAAATCCAACCCTAAAAAATTATAAATGGGGACTACTAGGTTTGTACTTTCGTTTTAACATGAACCATTTATCAAACCTTTTTAAAGGATAGCTTGGTTCATGAAGCTTCCGCCAATGCAGGGTCTTGAGGTAGGATTGGACCATATTGGATTTATAGTATGCAACATTATCCTACATTGCATGAGATATTTTTGCAGCTTGAACTTGTGATCATAAGGTCACACGGTAGTAACTTTATCGTTGCGCAAGGCTCCCCTTTATTTATCAAATCTTTCTATGAGCCAATTTTATGCAAATTCTATAAGTTAAATCTTGTGGCATTTTTTTTCATAATATGAAATCTAATTTAATTTGATGTAATGATTCTTTTATTAGCTTATTTTTCTTTATCGTTAAAATATTATCCAAAATAAAAGCAGAAGAGTCGGGCTACATGGAGCTAAATATTGGCGATTAGACCTATTATATTCTATGGAGTTGAACATCGGGCTATGATTTGAGTACATATGCAGAAAATGAGTCGCTGAGATGAGAATGTTAAGGTAGATGTGCAGACATACGAGAATGGACAAAATAAGAAATGATAACATTAGAGAGAAAATCAGAGTTACACCTATTAAAGAAATTTTTTGAAAGATATGATATAAATACTTAAATGACCAATAAATATTCCAATTGGGTAATGTAAAATTATGAAAAATATGCATATCAAACAAGGAAGAGGAAACTAAAGAAGACTTAATTAACAATGATAGAACAAGATAAAATTTAATATAGTAGAGGATGGAACCTAATAGTTTTGAAGGATCCAAATAGTCTAAGTGAGATAAGGCTTGATTGATGTTGCTATTATTAAAATATTATCCATAATTGGTTTATAGAGTTTATCTAGTTTGAATTCTTAGATCTACAATTATTGGCCTAAAACATTCTTTAGTTATTTGAAACAAGAAGAAACTAAAATGATTGATAATTATTGACATTAAAATTTGCAACTCACTCGATCAAACATCTACATGTGAAAGAATGTGATCAAGCTTGACTATGCACTTCAAGCAAACCATACGTGGACAAGCAGTTTTAAGGAAATGCATCAAAATAACATCAAAATAAGCTTATAAGTATACCAAAAGTCTTAATTTTGACACACTCAAATTGATCAGGTCCTAAATTCACCTAATTAAATCTATATTTGGTCTAATCAAGCCCCATACTTTCTCAATCAAGACCAATTAAGATTGAACTTTGACGTGGCGGACATGCTTAAGACTTAATCAAGGCATGGTTGATGCAATCATAATCCTTTGGTCTGATCAAGAATATAGTATAGCTTTATGAATATGATCCTAATTTGAACGTTAACATGACCAAGCCCCATCCAACTTGATTGGTATGATTAAGAGCCTCATGCTTTGTCAATATGATTTTATTTGGATTTTGACCAGACGACACATGGCAATTTGTCAACATGGAAATACTTTAACACCAATGTGACACCATGCCAATGTGAACATGACATCATAAATGACAACAAGAAACTTAGAATGACCAATAACAAAAGAAGCTTCACCGAGATGACAAAAGTGCTTTATGGCCAAGTAGAGTCTCTCCTAAATGTCACCATGGCATCAAGACAACAATTGACCATGATAAGATGAGCTTACATGAGATCGGGAATATACATTAACTCCAAGCAAAAAGTAATTAAAATCCCCAACAAAAGTGTTTCATGATAACTTCCCTATGTATGAGCATGACAAAGTAATTTACTAGGATGGTAACTTCATTTTAAATGTGGATAAGAGGCTATTAAAAAAATCTTACCAAATATGTGCCAGCTCTTTTCTTTAAAAGAGAAGGATCAAGCACACTATGAGAATGGGATGGTATTCACCATGTCAAATCCATTCCAAAGTGTCCAGAAGAATAGGGCATCATACCCATACCTAGCCAAAATAACAAAAGAGAAGAGAAGGCTTCCTAAAGCTTAAGAAGAAAAAAGAAGGCTTGGGAAGAAGCTCTACAATGAGGTAAGAAAAGAGGGAAACACCATATGCCTTCATCATCACTACCCACCCTCTTTTCCTCACTTTTTCTTTACTGTAACCGATCAAGAAGCACAATAAAGATGATACTGGTGACAACTCCTGCCCGGCAACTCAAAAGGGTTGCTAAGAGACGAGGGCCATCCAAGCAACAAATCAAAGGCAACTGTGGGGTAGAAGCTAGCCTGAACAAGAGTAGCAGCCATTGAGGTTTCATGACGGGCCAAGAACAAATTACCATCAAGGTATAACCAAAGCTAAATATGAACAAGGGGATATGAACACTGAATTGAGAACAAACAAAAGGCTTTTAAGGATCGGAACAATCATGAACAAATACATCATAAATGAAAGTGTGCTAAGGGGAACACCTTGTTGGGGTTGCTCTATTGATAAAACCTAGCCCCTAAAGGGGGGTTGCTTGAACAAGAAATTAATTTAACATGTTGGTAGGAAAAGGAATCACCTTGTTGGGAACAAAGTCTGGTTGGAAGGTCTTCTTGTGCTAGAGCAAATTTTATTACACAAGGCATCATTGAAAGACAAAAGGGAGAACATCTGACCTTTAAGCTAGCATGAGCAAGAGGAGAGTAACATCTATGTGATACAATAACACAAGAATTCAATTGCCATGAACATGAACTTAAAAACAATCATAAACGAAATTTATTTCCCTTTCCAGAACCTATAGCGTTCCAAAATTTGCACTGTTCTAAATTAAGAACAATATTTCATTTGCAATATTATTAAAAATCATATTGTTTAGACTACATATGGGTCCCTGGTCTTGAAGTTGATCAAGATTTGATCATGCAAAATAAATTCAACAAGACTTTATATCACCTGAATTTTTATAACATTGTTATAGGATCTATAGAATTTTGAACCAAATCTCCACCGTTCAGAAAGAAGAACAATGGACTAGATATGGTCTTACCAAATATCAAATTGATTGAACTATGATAACGACTCTAATCATAAATTTAATGAAAACTGATGGCTTGGTAAATGAATTTTATAGAGAATATATTTCATCTTACTTTTGCCACCTTTTATTCTGTCTACAGTTCTTCAATTAACATCTTCACCATTAAAAATGAAGAATCATGTCTCTCATAAACAAAGATGCAAGATGATCAACACCATTACTTAAATGATTCTTGTTATAAACTTGATAAAAATTAGTCAGTCAGAAAATAAATTTCATAGTGACTTGATTTCGTTTAAATGCTCTCAACCTTTATGGTATGGTGTTTATAGACTTTAAAATGAAATTCCATTGTCCATAATGTAGGAAAACTCCTCTTCTATTTATATAAAGAAAATCAAATCGTTCATACCACAAGGTCTCTGATCTTAGAGGTGATCTTGACTGAATTACTACATTTAGCCCACTCCTGAATAAACTCCAAATTAGGACTTCCAAATTTCACCCAAACGATAAACAACATCCATTTGGATTAGTCAAACCATCAAATGCTCTTAGATCAAGTTATAGAGAACAAATGAAGGCAAAGGATATAATATTTAAGAACTCCATAATTATTATAAGATAGTAAATATATGACACTTGCCAATGCTTGTTTTTGTGAGTTATCAGCAAAATAAATATCCTTGATCTTGTTCCATTTTGAATGAAACTTCCCTAGGTTCTTTGAATCTTGGTGTAGTTGTATATGTCAATCATTGAAATATGTACTTGAAAGCAATTTGCATGGACCTTCTTTCTTGCTCTTTCCTCAAAGGTTATACTATCTCATTGTCCTCATTTTGTGCAGGTGTTAGAATCTTTGAGGATGTCTCCAATTCCAAGGTCCTATCTTCCTTGGTTCACAGTTACAGAATTTTTTTTAAGTTGTAAAAAAAATCCTTGTTTGCTTTTTTATCTCATCTTGCAAAATTGTCGATATAATGCTAAGTGTGTCTCAAGGCAATATTGGGGTCATGTCATATCATTTTGGTTTACAGTGTTTTTTTTTTTTGGAAGATTTTAGATGATATTAGAACTACTTGCTTTGATGTCATTGTGAGAAATAAACACTAGATATGTATTTTCAGTTAGAGCTAAAGGCAAGGTTAGAATATGCAATGGGCAACCTATCTTTGATCACTATTGCAGAGACAGCAGAAATGAAGTTTCTAAGAATCTCTACAATTCAGTACCATGTGCGGTTCCAGCAAAATTGTGTCAATGGTACTAGTATTTATGGATTCCTGTTCTACCTGCTTCTCGCTTTGATCTTAGTGGAAAGTAGAGAGCTAGGAAAAATTGACTGATTGGATGAATAAATTATCATCGATGGTTAAAAATTTCTTCTCTGGGATTATCACCCTGTTTGGAGGCCTTTCACCATCAGATAGTGTGGCAATCACAAGTTTTGCGGTGATAATCCTGAAAGCTTGGCTATTGCAAAAAATTTGTGGCAGCGGTGAGAGCCCATAAATTCATATCTGTGACAGAGGTGAAAGGACATCAGCAAAAAACAAGGACCTGTGGCAGGGACAATGGATTCATAACTTTAGTAACTATTGCAATCTAGGAATAACAACTTCTTTATTTTTTCATAAAATTTCTATCTCGAGTTCAAAATAAGTTCTACATCTTTGACTTTCAATTCTTTTGCTTTGAAGGAATCATTTTAATATAGAATTGACTAATAACTCTGAATGGGCTAAACTTTGTTAACGGTGTCAGTAAACTTTGAAAATGGTTTTATAAGCAGGATGCAAAAAGTTTGCTTCTAAAATCTGTCAGCATCATCGAAGTAAATGCAGATACCGTCTTTGAAGTCATTCTCAGCCTTGATAGGCACAAGAGATATGAGTAAGTATTTTTTTCTTGCTTATTTCCTTGTCTGTGGAACACATTCTAAGGAACCACTATCTACAGATGGGATACGTTGACAGGTGATCTTGAGCTATTGGATTCTGTGAATGGGCACTATGATGTTGTTTATGGAACTTATGAACCCACTCATCTTAATTGGTACAACTCCTAAATTTTCTTTTGCAATTATCATGACACGTATACACTGCATGTCATAGTTGAGCTGCTGATATATATCTAACAATTGTACTTTGCAGTCTTGTGCAAGATTAAACGAAGAAAATAACTATTCAATTATGAGCTCAAAAAATCTCGACTGTTCATGCAAATGGCTATTAAATGGACAAATTCTAATTAACACATTACCTGACCACAGATAAAGTGTTCCAATTAGAAAATTATAAGTAACCACCTACCAATTAAGAGCATTGAGCTCATCCATATTCTGTATATCATCAAATGCAAATGGATTTAAATAATCTACTCGTGACCAGTTTGTACTTATTACAAGTGGAAATTTCAATTCAAAAATAGTTTTTATTCCTGCTGTATCTTAGTATTACAAATTGGTTGATTTCATCGAATTTTGCCTTATATTGATATAAAAAAGGACAGCCCAGTGCACGAAGCTCCCACCATGCGGGGTCCTGGGGAAGGATTTATTGTACGCAGCCTTACCTTACTTTTTTTTTGCAAGAGACTGTTTTCAGGATTTGAACCTGTAACCTCTGGGTCACAAAGCAACACCTTTACCGTTGCGTCAAGGCTCCCCTTCTCTGCCTTATATTGATATAAAAAACTAAATTTGCTTGGCATGTCAACAATGCACATGATTTCCTCATTTTGGTAAATATATCAATAGAGGAAAGGTTTAACAGGATGTTTTCTGGTAGTTGGATGTAGGTTGGAAACAAGTTTCTTTCATTCTTATGATTTGATTTATGCCAAGTATATGGATGCTGTAATGGCTTCAGACAGTATAAAATGTCATATTGAGCTAGTTAAAATTATTCTTATATTCTATATTAATTGACTATTTATTACACCTCATATATGTAATGTAATGCTCTAGCCTAACAATCTTTTAGTTATCAACAATGTGGGTCATCATTGTTGTTGCTGTTGCTGTGCTTATCCTTATCCCAATAGTTTAGGGTGTTTTGAGCGTCAACTACATGAGTCTTATCTCTCTAAAGCTCTATACAGTACATGCATATATTTGCCACAATCTTTCAAGAGCAGATAACATGTATATTTTTCATGCTCGGCTTGTCACAAAAACATAATTTGAGTCTTATTCAGCAACTTAATAAAAGATCAACATTCTATGCTTTGGAAAAATTGTATTACGAGCTAATCTCAGATGAAGGGATTTGCACCAACAAAATATAGTGATGAAAATTTTAGAGATATTACATGCATGGTTAGAAAAATGGATATGCACTGTCATTATGAGATCAATAATGGTATTGGATTTCTGAATGGGTAGGATACGGTTACTGTGCATTCAATGAGTATGTGCATTCGATGAGTAATCTACCCATCGCCATCCTTTGTCGATATAGAGCCGTTTTAATCCTTTGATTAGGATTTTCTTCTACTTGATCTTGTAGGATCGGGTTCAACGGGGTTCTCCTCATCTCTTGTTGTTGATGTTCTCTACCCCCTTTTTTTTTCTCTTAGTTGGTGTATCTCCCCCATTTTCCTTAGCAAAAAGGTATCCTTCTGTCTCCCCTTGTTGCATCCCCTGCCTCCCTCCCTCAAATCTTTTTCTATCATCAAGCCATGAAGATCTGATGCTCGACAACACAACCTCTTCCATATGCCAAAGCACCACTAACATTACCAGTATCATTCTCATTCATGCTTGCGTCCTTCTAGTTCTGAAACATGATAAGAGTTCCCCCTAACCCTAACAAGCTTCTTGCCACCTCTTTTCCCCATGAAATTTTTTGTTCTGTGCAACAAGTTGGATATTGATCAGTATTTATGTTCTAGCTTGAGGGGGAATATTAGATTTGATAGTTATATTAGTTGTACTAAATGTGGTACTTAGTCTTTAGATACTATATTGGAGCTATATATGGATGTAATTATAATTTTGTTTACTTAAATAATATTGTGTTATTACTATAGTTTGAAATCTCGTACTGTGCCGGGCGAAACAATCGAAATGTATTGTTCCGATAAATCATTAAAACTCAATGCCACTCGGCATCAAGGGTTAAAATCTGGAGTCTTGCCATAGTCTTGGTCTTTGATCGGAAAGATATTGTTACAGAATCGTGCTGACGTTCTGATGCATAATGCCGGTGATAGATTGGAGATTAAAGGAGGGAGGAGATGAAGTAAAGAAAAGAGATATCATTTGTGCCGAATAATATCAAATTTTAGTAATTTACCTAATGATATGTTATGATCATGTCACCCAGCATGGTATAGGATTTAAAACCATATTTGACATAGACTCCTTGTGCTTCATCTCCTTCTTCAACTCCGGTCCATTATTGGCACCATGCATTGAAATATTAACACGATATCGAAACAATATCTTCTAGTTAATGACTGAAACTTTGACGCAACTTGAGATTTTGAACGTTGGTTGTTACACAAGTGATTTTAATGAATTTAATCTTCTTGAGTTTTTTTTACATAAAAAAGTCTTGCTCTTGTTGCTGCTGTTATCTTTTTGTCCTGTTTTTCAGGTGGCATTCAAAAAAGGACTTTATATTTTCTAGGCAGTGGTTTCGTGGACAAGATGGTTCATATAGTAAGTTCTACATTAGTTTGTGAAGCAATTTATTGTCTAATCCGTCTTTCACTCATAGAGAGATTTAAATATACATTAGACATCTTTGAAATTAACAATTATTTGCCTCTTAGAAGTTAACTGTAGGCCTGGTGTTTCTAGTAAATGATCATTGGAAGAAAATTATATTTGTTTTTGCTTGATTTATGTCAATGGTAAAACTGCAATACTTGTAGAAAGGTGTACCTTTTGCAATCACATTGTAGAAAACACTTTGCCTAATCTTTACGTAATGCAAAAGTTTTCTGCTACATTACAAGTGTAAGATCCTTATTGATACCATGGTTCAATATAATTATTAAGATAAATGGTTGATTAATTTCATTTTCTTTGTCTGGCAAGATATATTGTTTTAGGTACTCAATTGTTGTTGTTTTCAAATTATTGTAGCAATTTTGCAACTTCCTTCTGTTGACAAAAGTCGACCTCCAAAATCTGGGTATCAGCGTACAAAAATCAATCGTAAGTGTTGTCTGTCCTATATACATATTATTCATGTTGACATTAGTTGTGTAATCATCTCTATCAAGTTCAAACTAGGTAGCTTTTTCAGTTTTTCTATGCTTGATTTCTTTACATTCGTGGTAGTATCAAGTTATTCTTTTCTTATTTGTTGCTTATTATTATTTGACTTGCTTTCAACCCCTATTTTATCAGATTCTAAGGTCTAATGAAATGGTATGTACTGCCAATAGGAGAAATTAGTGCTTACAGGACTATTTTTCTCAGAAAGCCAATATACTAGTACCATTTTATGCTGCTTGATGCCAGGGTAAATGTCTTTTTCAATCTTAGGGTATGTTTAATTCATAATACTTTGAAAAGATTCCACAATACTACTTAGTTCATGATAAATGCAAGGTTTTAAATTTCATTTTTGCCCGGGCAATAACAGGTGAGAGAAACTGATTTGCTTATATCGGACACTAAAAGCTAGTTGAAACATGATAACTTTGTGGGTGCCTTGATGCATGAATAGGACCATGGATTTTGGTGTCGAGCCATGCCGGTGACATGAGTAGGATATACCATTTCGTCTGACTGACATGCAAGATGACTTCGACATGGTGGAATGACAAACAAACGGTGAGAAAAGAGATCAAGAAAGAGAAAGGAGGAGATGGAAGAAGGAGAGTAATATGGCGACGATGGAAAATTGGAAGGGTGAGGGAGAGTGGTAGGATATATACTACTAACCTATTTAAATATGCTACTGGAATATCATAGATATATTAATTTGGTTCAATCTTAAATTCATAAAATAAATTTAAATCAAGCCTAGTTTGAATTCACTTGATCCTAATCTCCATGTCTACTCGATGAACTCCACTTAATCTTAAACTTACATTCTCCCTCTAAAACTTAAATATTGGTTTAATATAGCTTAATAAGTATCTATTTTTTAAGAAATAATTTAAAATTAAAAAATTAATATGATAAAATTTAAAAAATTAAATAGGATAAAAATTTAAAGATTTTTTTAATATTCTAACTTTTATGACGGTGAAAAATCATAAGAGCAAGTTGGAAAAACTACAATTTGACGGCACTTAGATTAAATAAAAATATTTATTTATTATTTATTTTAATGAAACATTATTGAAGTTTTCTCAATGATGGTGATTACAATAGATGGGCACTAAATGGATTAGATAATTTTAAAAAAAAAACTCTATCCAATTTAAATTAAAAGGTAAGAATTTAATTTTGTTGAAAAAGTCTTGAATTTAAAATTTTCATATTTGATTGAGTTAAATTCAAGTCAAATTTTGTATTTTTCATTTCTTTAATTTCATATTTATAAATTAAAGAAATTTAATTTCAAAATTTAAAATATAATTTAAGCCTATAATAAATATCTTACATAATTTTTTTTAAAATTCTATATCTTTATATTTTCATCCACGCTAATAATTGTTGATATGTTAAAAAAAATCAAATTAAAACCAAACGACATAATTTTAAATTATTTCATTTCATCAAAGTTACATAGGTTTTATCGAACAAAATACAAGAAACAAAATGATATTAATGCTAAATCTTGTTTTATTAAATGCTAATGAATAAATTTCAAACACAATTACATAAAACACAGAAAAATATGTTTATTTATACAAAATTACATTCTTAATAAGAGTCTTTTGCCTCTCAGATCGTTAAATCTAAAATTGCTCCCATCTTATAAAATTTGAAAGTCAAACATATCCCAATTTGTAGAGGAAGGTTTCATTTTTTTTTTTGTTTCTCATTCCAATATTTTACATGCTAAAATTGCATAGATCTTGTGTAAATAATTATGAAACATAAAAAATATATAATTTGTAAATGGCTAAAACTAAGAACTAATATTTTATTTGTTGTAAGAATATTTAATCTAAAGACTGAAGTGGTTAAACAAATATAAACAAAAGAATAAGTATGGATAACCGATCTAAAAAATTAATTATAATTAAAAATTAATTTTTACATTTACTAATTTAATTAAATAAATACTGAATTCATACCAACATGACACAATATGTTATAAAACCTTCTAAATTACAACTAAAACTCTTGTGTGACTTGAAATTTTAAACCTTTAATAAAAGTTTAAAATTTTGAGTCGTGCTGAAATTTTAGTCTTTAACTAGAACAATAGTGTTTTAGTATCATGCCAATGTTCCGATGCGCGATGTTAGTAATGGATTAAAGGTCGAAGGAGATAGGAGATGAAACATAAGAATGAGACATTGTATGCGCTGAGTGGTATTAAGTTTTGGTAATTTACTCAAATGATATGTTTTGACCATTTCACCTACCATGGTACAAGATTTCAAATCTTAGATAATATACAAGGTTAATCAAGAGATTACCACAACCCTAAAAGGTTGGGTGATTGATCATTGACAGTTGCTTATATGCAGGAGAGGGGAATTAAGGAGGGGCAACCAGTATGTTGGTCATGCAAGGGCGAGTGATCAATGTGATTGCTAGTTGTGCGGGATAGGAGTAAGGCTATTTACCAGCTGCACAAGAAGGGGGTTGACTGCATAAACGACAGAGAAAGCAATAAGAACAGGCTCAACGATGTGTGGTGGCATTCCACACTTCTTGGTTAAGCAAAATCTTGGAAGGGCTTGGCTCAGCAATATATAGAGGGAGAAGGAAGGGCGGGAAGGAATTTGGAGGCAGAAGAATGCTCTCGGGCAATGGGCAGGCATCATCTAGATCACCACAGATGAGTGATCACATGGTTGCAGTCATAAGTAGGGAGGTGTTATGGTGGTCAAGAATCATGAGTAGCATTCATCATGGATGCTATGTAGTCCTTGTTATATAAATGAATGAAATAAGGCTCTTTTATTGCACTTGCAGATTGCATGTATTATTTGCAGTTCCTATGCAATCCTCTTTAAAGTTCACCTAAATATTTGGTTTCTAAAACCATAGTAATTTTAAAAAGGATATTCACCTTATATTAAATCAATCCTCATGTTGTTTTTATGCTGGCCCATTCCCTCTGTCCACACTTGCTCCCAAAATAGTTATTTAGTTAATAATAACACAATTGTTTAAATGAAGTTACTCATCATGTTCAAATGAGATTATAACTGCACAGAATGAATGCATGGGTGTTAGTGTTAGATTGTAGAATGTTTTCAGTGTTAGGTGTTCGTGACTTGCCATGTCCTTTGAATTATTCTGACTTGCTAACTTAAATGACATTTTTCTTATGTTTGTTGACATTTAATAGATTTCGACTGAATAACTCCTTGATTTTACGTTTAACTGAATAACTTCCTTTTTGTTTATCTTTATTTAGAGTGTATTTCCCAGAAATTAAAATAGCTACTTGTGCAGCTTCAACGTGGGAAATCAGAAGGCTAAAATCATCAAACTTTTCAACGGAAAAATGCCTTGTAACTCATATGCTGGAAGTCCAATATTATTCTTGGGGTCGATGGTGGAGAAACCAATTCTCGAACTTTGATAAAACCATTCCGTATGCTTTGCTTTGTCAAGTAACAGGTTGGCTTCACTATTTTTTGTGTGAAAATTGACACATTGCTATAATTTTATACTTTATGGGTAGTTCTAAAGATGTGCTATTTCTGCTTGTGCAACTAATAGATACGAAGAAAATTCCTCATCCATTGAGCAGTAGCTTCTGAATTGCCTAGTGATACTGCACATGGCATAAGATTATTCTTTCAGTTTCTGAAAAATTATGCATAGCTTTACTTGTGAATTTTCTTACTTTAATACACATTTATCACTTCAACTTTTCAGGACTAAAGGAATATTTTGAAGCAAATCCTTCCCTAACAATAGATACTTCATTGACAATTGTGGAACCAAAAGTATCTGATGCTTCAACTGCTTCAACTGAATCCAAGGATTCTGAGATGGCAGATGAGTTTTTTGATGCAAATGCTAGTAGTGATTCCTTGGATGATGAAGATAGTGATGATGAGATTGAGATTCCTAAGGGGGTAATTATAGAACAATTTTGCTTACATTAGTCACTTGCCTAGTGTTTAATCCTTATAAATGACTAAAAACTTTTATCTGTCGTGTGCTTTTCTTTAGGCTGGAAATCTGAAGCTGAAGAATGTGTCATGGGCAATCTTAGCTTTACGGAATAGCAAAGGTTAAGTTTACAACATAAGATTGTTTGGCATAATCAATTGCGCTTTAGATATTCAGCCTAACTATGTATTGTACTCAATTTGTTGTAATGGGGAAATAACTAGGATTAATTCACCTTGGCAGTCCCCTCTATGAATATATTATCCTATTATCATTTTTATTTGTATGTTAACAGGTAGACCCACCTACTTATAATCAGGTCCATAACACTCCCTCCAGACTAGTTTTAAAAAATTATGAAACTCGAGGTTGTTACCAATACATTTCGTCAACAAATCTATTAATTTGTCCATTTAAACTAAGAAATACAGGTAGTGTCCGCTTGTAGGGACAAGAGCCAAAAATGGAGGGTGAGGAAAAGGATGAGTAGCTTGCCTGCATAGGGCTCACGTTTTGCATTCACAGTGCTCCTTTTTGCACATGAGTCCTTTCTTTCATGCAGAACACTGCTGATCTAAAAAGGTTTCTCCTTCGACATTGATCTCCATTGTGATTTTCTTCATACCTGTCATTAAGCAGAATCCAACAGATCTCATTGCTGGCTCTATGTTGTCTGCCCGATTGATTTGCCTTGTTGCGGTCTGCTCCTACCCACTGCGAGATCCAGCAGATTAATCCTTCCTCTGCCCATCATCAATTCAGCACTTTGCTTAGCACCTGTTATTTGATTCAGCAGATTTAATCTGGAAGATTATATATTCCATCAATCCAACAACCCAAGGAATCAACCTTCAATGCCAAAATGCCATTCTTCAACCACATTGCTGCTTGTACTGCTTGTTCAGTCTATTGCTTCTTTAAAATTTTCAACCCATGACTATTACCATGGAGATGCTTAATTGGAAGAATCATGTTTTGTGGGATTTAATGGTTTGGATTGTTCCGATTCATTAGTCCACAATAGCCTCATACAAGTGGATTAATGTCTAGTTATTCTCCTTTAGCATTTCATTCATCTCATCTTTATGGGCATTTTTGTGGCTTGTTCTCTTGTTATGGAACTTCACATGAGCTATGGATCTATATACAAGTGATGTCTCTTTGGCTGATGACATAATTGGTAATTTTTTCTAATTACAATAGGCAAACACTGATATGAGTCATATGACCACTCACATTGGTTGATTCTAGATTTTTTCAGTTGATTTGAGAGATTTTCCAAATTATTTTGGATGTTAAGGTTATGTAAGAGCATTTTAACAAGCTTGTCAATATAATATTCATTTACTCTATTCATCGTTAATTTCAACCAATGAACACTCAAAGTTTTATAAGCTCTTCCATTCCATCCCAATTGAACATCTATATACAGATGTCTCAGGCTTCTACCATAGTCTCAAGATCCCTTAATCTAATGACATTAATTTGCTTTAGTGATTTAAATGCCATCTAGAGGATCACGTAACACTAGAGGAGGCTGTCAGTTAGGTTGTGGCAGATGATCTAGTGGACAGGGGAAGTAAGTACTCATGCTGTGGGAAATTTATAATTTTAAGGACATTTGCTACTCTATCCATAGGTACACATTCTTTGCACAACTCATGTAGCCTAGTTAGAGGCTTGCTTCTCTTGTGGGTCCATCAACACGTCTATTCTGGGCCTAGTTCAACTTTGTAATTTCTATCATATATTCACTCTTCTTTTAGAATTTCAAGTTGCTGTCTGTGCCTTAGCTAGTTAACTCTGTAGCCTATTGAAGTGTGTTTATTGTCTTCTTACCTCATACATTTGGATTATTTCCTCATTGATTATATATTTAGGGACCTCTAAGCACCCTTCTGGTAACATCTCTTCTTACTTACTCTTAAGCCACCATTATATCATGTATCAATGTGACAATAGTGTATAATCTTGCTTGTAGATTAACAGCATTAAGAATGTTTCTCTTTCACCTTTATGGTTTTTATCCTTTATTTATATATTTGAATTTTTATTGAGTTTATTGTTTATTAGTAAACTCACTAAATAGTTGATAACGTTTGATGTCACTTGTATTGTCATTTAGATAAAAAAGATTAGCAAAGCCATTGCTATTAGTCATGGCCCGTGGACCTTTAGATCATATGGGCACCTTTTGATTTAGACAATTATGTTGTTTAGGAATTTGAGTTGTATCCTAAAGTTCTACTTTTGAATTAACAATGAATATTCATGAATGGCGTGTGAAAGTATGTTTTATTTTATTTTTTTTATATTATCCCCTTTCTACACTAAGGTTAAAACCTAGTTGGGAGTGCCTATTAAAGATTGCCACAATAATTATAATCAATACTTTTTAATATTTCTAGTGAATTTATTCTAGCTCTAAATATTCACTAGTCTTCCCGCCTTCATGACTAATCACAAAATGGTGTAGAAGAGAGGAAAAATTGACACTTAAATGATACTCTTAGTGTGCTACTTCAACATATTTATATTCTTTTTCCCATGGCTGGTTCCCTCACAGTCCTCTTTCTTTGGGATGCTCTGTATCCTATTTGTCATGGTGATTCGATTGTGCTAGCATTATTTATCTTTTATCTCTCATATGAAATAAGTTATCTCTTGATTTATTATCTTTTTTTGGCTGCTCTTTGTTTTTAGAAGAGTATTGTTACTTCTCTATATGGTCACATCGTATTTATCTTTTCTTTTTGAGTTGACTCTCTCTTTTTGCTTTTCATCTGTCTTTTTGAATTTGTACATGTGGTGTTTCTTGTTGTTACTTTATTGACAATTTGTATACCTCTTACCTCAACTTACATCCTTAATGACCTACCCCTGTGGGTGTATAACTAGTGGTTAGGATTTAGAGGTTAGAGTTTTACTTCAAACTCACTTTTATATTATTATCTTATATTTCATTGTTACTCAAATGTTCCACATTTGTATTCTCTTGCTAAAAGTGTCTTAGAGGCCCTTCCAGATCGAGTTAGTGATAAACCATATTCAACAAAATGGATACTCTCCATGTTAATGAAACTAGGCAGTTGGTTCCTCTTCCTCTAGGAAGTGTATTATAGCATGCAAGTGGGATATTATTCTTAAATGACCAAGGTTAAAGGTATCGTTCCATGTCAGTTGGCATGAGCGAGAAACAACCCGACACCCTGTGAGTCTTTTGCAAGCACTAAAGTGGCATGAGGTCATAAGGAGAGTAGAATATCTTAACCTAATGCATATCTCAGCAACAAACGGGGTAGCAGTTGTGGAAGTCCACATTGGTCTAGGAGACAGTAGTCAAAGGTAGTGGTCGGATGGGATTTTGTGAGTCCTTCGAGATCACGACGAAGTCAAGTAGGGAAGCATTGGCGGGGGTTCACCATTGTGATTTCACAGTAATCACAGACTCACAGCCGACAATGTAAATTGATGAATACATCAATATATATGTACTGACGTACATTATATGTTATATTATTGATATATCAATATTATATTAGTATTGCAGATATATGTTATATATTTATATACTTTTATAAATGTATATACTGTTATATTATATATATATAGATATATATATAGAGAGAGAGAGAGAGAGATAGAGTTTTGATATGGTGAGCAATTCATCCGTGAGTACCCGTGAACAACTCAATTGTTCACTCTCCGATCGGGTGAACACTATAGCCCAATTCTTGAACTCTAGGGGATCGGACGGTGAATAATAGAGGTGCTCACGGGTACTCATGGATGA